>WBNM01009012.1:7318-57799 GCA_013399055.1 Ramphastos sulfuratus | reverse complement strand
AATGGTAAAGAGCTACCATAGCTACCTCCAAAGCCTCCAAAGCTTGTTTTTGTTTTTGTTTTTTTTTTTAAATGGAGATCAGCACCTGAACTCTGGAAGAGGGCAGCGTAAAGAAAGTGTCATGGGCACACCCATGCAGCCACCCTCATGGAAACATAGTTCATGCTTCCAAGTGAACCTTCTCTGCACCCTGGGGCCCTGGTGATCATGTTGGTGCAAGTTCCCTGCCTGCAGAAGCCAGAGAGGGGAGAACACGTAAAGCTCCCTTGTCACGATGAAGAAGGATGAGTTTGTGATGAGTCATCTCTTTGGTACTACTTCTGTTTGACAGAGTCAGCTAAAGCTGACCTTCAATGCCAACATGCCCAACGTGAAGAAATGAAGCCGACTTCGTTTATAGTTGTTTCATTTATTAGGTCACAAGCTTCTTGAAGGAACCAAGATCCCATGGGACTGCTTGAAGAAAAACAAACAAAAGAAGTACAAGCACAGAAAAACCTGCTTATTCTTAACTGAAAGAGGATCTAAAGCAGCAAAGTGAAAAGCACACAGTAACTGTGGACAGCTCTGACAAGTGAAATCTGGACTTAATGATCCAACTATTACCCAGGTCAAAAAACAAAGCCTGCATTTGAAACAAACCTGATGCTCCTTAAGATGCGAGATGGACTTGGAGTGGGGCATCTGGCACTATTTTGAAAAAAAGCTCTGCTAATTATCAGCAATAGTTGCTTCTTTTAATTAAAAAACAACACATTTTCTGCTTCTGCAGTTCCATTCTTTTTAAGACACAGTACGCAAGACTTAATTACGTTCTGTAACTGTACGGTTTGCATTGCCCTATGTGGAAGAAATGAAGTTGTTAAGCAAATTGCCAGTGCTCAGCAACTCAACAACCAAACAGAAGAGGAGATGCAAATTATGCCACGAGTAGAATCGGTAGGGACATAGTTTAAAAAAAAGAAATATTCCAATAACTAAAGCAAAAATTTTTATCTCCATCTTAATTTGTTGTGTGGTTCTGCCACATCTGCCACCAAACTGAATTGGAAGGGGAAGCTTGGTCTGACACAGCATTGCTTGTGGGAAGCCACTAGGGAGGATGATGATGCAGGTGGAACTGCCTTCTCAAGGTGCATTGCTATGCTGGAAATTCAACTGCTGTGAAAACATCCAAGGACCATTCAGAAAGACTCACCCAATTAGTGGAAACAATCCATCAGCAGCTGTTCAGTATGATGGTCTAGGTGCAGATATTTTTACCAAAAGCCAAAGATCACACTTTCATTTCTTAAGCTGCTTTCCAAGAACACTCAGGTCAAGTACTTGAGCCATGAGAATAGTGAAGAGGTGATTGGGTACAATCAACATGGGTTCACCAGGGGCAAATCTTGCCTGACAAACCCTGTGGCCTTCTATGAACAGGCCACAACATTAGTAGACCTGAGCAAAGCCTTCAACACTGTCCTGCACCACATCCTGGTCTCCAAGCTGGTGAAACATGGGTTTGATGGGTGGAGCACCAGATGCATAAAGAACTGGTTTGGTGGCTGCACCCAAAGAGTGGCTGTCAATGGGTCCATGTCCAAGTGGAGGCAGTGACAAGCAGAGTCCCTCAGGGATCAGTCCTGGGACCTGTCTTGTTCAACATCTGTGTCAGTGCCATGGACAGAGGCATTGAGTGCAGTCTCAGCAAGTTTGCTGACCACATTAAGCTGTGTGGCAGNGGCATGGGTTGCCCAGGGAGGTGGTTGAGGCCCCATCCCTGGAGGTGTTTAAGGCCAGGCTGGATGAGGCTCTGGGCAGCCTGATCTAGGGTAGGGTGTCCCTGCCCATGGCAGGAGGGTTGGAACTGGGTGATCCTTGTGGTCCCTTCCAACCCTGACCAATTCTATGATTCTGTGTCAGCCCCATGTTTAAAATAAGCATGGTCAGGAATACAGTGCATGCCAAAGGCAGGCAAACATCAGAGCTCCTGGCTCCCAAGTCAGTCAGAAAAGAATTTTTCTTCATGGAATGCTCTAACAGTAATGACATCCCAATATTTGGGAGATTGTGTTTGTGTGTGGGTTGTTTGGTTTTGTTGGACTTTTTGGGTGGCTTTGTTTACTCTTTGGAGACAGTTTTAAAAAACTAAAACAAACAGGGCCTAGATTTCATTACATGGACAGAAGTATATTCCCTTTTTAGTGATGTTTTATCCTATGGAATGTAAATTAAGAGAAAATTCCTGTCAGCCTAACACTGCTACAGTTACACATACTTCATTTTTCCTACTTAGACCACAACTCATAGTGCATACAAACAAAACCCACTTTCTTTTTGCCCTCCTGAACTGAAGAGAGAACAGTCACATCTCTGTCCAGGGGAGTTGTGGAGTTTCCCTCTCTGGAGATATTCAAAACCCACCTGGACACATTCCTGTGTGATCTGGTATAGGTGATCCTGCTCTGGCAGGGGTTGGATTAAATGATCTCGAGGTCCCTTCCAGCCATGACTTTATGATTCACATCAAATTGAACTGAAAATCATGACCAGCACCTTCAAAAACATCTACCATGGTTTAACAGCTGCCTCTCTCATCAGTACAGCTAGAGAGAACTAGAGTCTCTCCTGCTTTGGACTGTGGCAAGGCCCAAGAACAATTGCTTTCCTCTTGCACATCTCATGGCACTAGATAAAAGAGACAATGCAAAAGCCACCTCCTGCCACATCCTCCTGCAGCTGAAGCCTATTGATGTTACTAAATGTATCAAGTCCTTCTTGCTGGGACAGTTGTGAACAGGAAAACACAGCAAAGGTTTTGTGACCCTGAGCAAATGAGAGATGAGCACACCATGAACTGTTGGGAAAAGCAAGGCACTGTTGGTTTCTGCCTTGCTTCATCTATAGTTTTCAACATAGCTCCACTGGGGATATGCTGCCTCCCTGCCACAGTGCAAAGTGACTACCTCCACACACCTTTACCACTTGAAATTTTCGAGGTTATTTTATTACTGATTGAGAGCAGAGGGTAGCTGGAGGCCAGCACCTGGAAAATATGCTCTTGCAAGCATTTGAATTAGCAGCCAATCTTTTCAGCCAAAAAAGTGGTGGGAACAGGCCCAGCTGTTAAGCTTTTCCAAAGCATATCTGGTAATGATACATGCACCTGGTGAAGCTCTCAAATATTCCTTAGTGTGTGATCCACAGCCTGCTGCAGGGAAATACATGGCTACACTCCCTCAGCAGCTCAGCTCTATGCATGGAAGGGAGGTTGTCCAAAAATAGAGGCTTCCTTGGAGTTTGACAGGGAGCTTGCAGCCCAGCTGGACTGGAGCTATTCTAACCTATGCCACTGCCATGTAATCTCCCTGAGGGAGCATATCATCCAGCTAGATCTTCCTCCTCCCTGTCAGTTTTGTGCCACTGAAGTTCCTTTATCCAGGACACAATTCATATCCCTGCCCCTTTTCAGAGACTCCACAGCAAAAATCTAGACCACAAGCTATCCTTATGTTGCTGAATAACAAGGCATAAACACATTTCTTTGCTGAAAGATAAAAGTGAAAAGAAAAAAAACCACCAACCAAAAACACACCAAACCAACCAATCCCCAATTACTCAAAAGCAGGAATTCACTTTTGAATGTTCACTGACACTTGCAGAAGAATACATCACTAGATCTCACAAAATGACCAAAACAGGTCTAGTAGCAGCTTTTCTGAATTGTTTCCTCTTCTACAAGGCTTGGAACTCAATGGAATTCTCCCTCTGTAAGGTATCACAAGGACACAAATAGAAGAGAGATAGGGAAGGCCATGCACTGCGTTTTCTTTTCCTGCACTCCTCACACAGATATGAAGACTTAGGTATGCTATGAGGGAGAAATTTGTTTTTCTCTTTCCTACTTCTATGTCATCTCAGAGCCATCCACTAACACCTGAGCAGCAGGGGCAAGCTCTGTTGAAGGGAACAAAAGCCTTTTTCTTTTCCAGTTGCATAATGGTGCTTCCACAGGAATTTTACTGCACAGAACTGCAAGTTCATTTAGTCTTCTGCAGTTAAAAGTTCTGTACAGTCAATTGCCTCAACCTCAAGGGAGAGCTCAGACCACAACCCAGAAGATACCAGCCGCCCAACAAAACTGTTTGAAGCTCTCATTTTTGTAGCTTTAATAAGAGATGAATCAGAAAACACTGGAACATGACAACTGATTAAACTGTTATGTGCACAATACTCACCTGAGCAGCTGCTGTATCAAAAGGATTTGATGCAAGATTAAGAACAAGCTTTACAGCTCATCCTATCTCAATCAGGTCTGATTTCAGGTACATCTGTCCAAGGCCCAGGAAAATGCTTCAGTTTGGGTTCCCTCAATGTGCCTTCACCACCATTAATACTTTTACCTTGGAATTATGCAGGGACAATGCTTCACAGTCTGTCACAAAACCAAGAGGATGAGCTGTCCATCCTCTCACGCATCACATAGTACGG
Organism: Ramphastos sulfuratus; assembly: GCA_013399055.1. Classification (NCBI taxonomy): domain Eukaryota; kingdom Metazoa; phylum Chordata; class Aves; order Piciformes; family Ramphastidae; genus Ramphastos; species Ramphastos sulfuratus. The sequence goes on along the minus strand of WBNM01009012.1, from coordinate 53,323 downwards.
CACAGTTCACACAAGCTATACCTCTGAGCTATTTTGTGAATGTGACATCCAGTAAAGTACTTTTGATTGCTTACAGCCCAGCAACTGCACTGGAACTAAGCAAAGGACTACCTGAAAAGAATGTGCCCAGCAAAGGCAGCTGGGAAGAGCCTCAGTGCTTGAGGCACCCTGGTTGACATGACCACGCTCTACAGGCAGCTCCCCTGGAGTGAGCCAGCCCCAGGTTGTTGCCCATCTCACACAAAGTTTTGCTGCTTTAGCAAAATCATGCCAGCTGTAAAACACAGCTTATACCAACCTCTGAAACAGGCAGAGCAAGGGAGGAAATGTTTTCTGGAAAGATTAACATCCTGATATATTTAGGCTCAGACCTACAGAAAGGAAGAATTACAATGGTTAGGACAAATTCTATAGATTTTAATAGTACTTTGGGTGGACCTCTTAGCTGCTGAGGCAGTGGAACAGCTCCTGCTGGATCTCAGTCTTTGCTTAGTAATAGTTTCAGTGTCCTCCAGCATACTCCCTGTAAGCCTCCTGCTCTGTTCTGCTGCTGTTCACCTCTCCCCCAGGAAGGTTATCAATGGGCACATACCAAAGGCTGTAACAACTATGTCCATTCTCCATTTTAACATCATAGTTGAGTCTTGGAATAAAACTCCTGAAAAAAAATCACACCAGCCAGCTAGGAATCTCTTCTCTCCTCCTTTCTAAGCCTGTCAACCCCAGCTGCAGCCAGCCTAGCTTCCATGCAGGTGCTTTAAGCAACTTGCTGTTTAAAAACTATTCAAACACTTCAGTGCTGTGGTGTTACCAACAATTATCATTCAGCACAGGTCAACAATGCTGGCGAAATGCTTAGAATATAAAAATAGGCAAAAATAAAGCCCCTCAAAATTGACACAACATAGGGCAGAAACCATGCTTTGTAAGCCACAAGTGTCTGTACAAAACGCCTTACAAATGCCAGGCCCAGCACTGCAAGGCACAGCAGCTGGCAATGAGACAGCTGCAAACAGCTCACACTGCCAAAGCATTTTGTTCCCCTCCTGACATGTGCCAGTACTGCTGCAAATTCCAGAGAGTCCTTCCTTTAGGGGGCAGAAAGATAGACCTAGGCTATAGTTTAAACTTAGCTGTATTATAATAGATGTATATGAACACCACAGTATCACAGAAGAGCCAGGTCTCTGCTGTTCAAGCCTAAAGAAACTAACAAAAACAAGGAGCAGGACTGAACTGGCATCATTTTAATTTTTCTACAGATAACTCTAAACTGTATTTTGAGCTGAAGATGTAGCCTCAAGAGCATAAATGAGGCAAGGTTGTAGGGGTTGCGTTCAATAATCATTTTCAGGCCAAACACCTACAATTTCACATGAATACTCAATCCTGGATTGAATCATAGTATCAAGAACTCTGCAAGTCACAGGGTTAGAGCAGTATCAGGTGCACTAGAACCAGGAGCATGTTTCTACACTGTAACACAAAGATAACTGGAGAAGATAACCTCGGAAGGTATCACACAGTATAAGCAAGGTTGGAAGAGACCTCAAAGATCAAGTCCAACCCATTACCACAGACCTCAAGACTAGACCATGGCACCAAGTGCCACGTCCAAACCTGCCTTGAACACCTCCAGGGACGGTGACTCCACCACCTCCCTGGGCAGCCCATTCCAGTGGGGAATGACTCTCTCAGTGAAGAACTTTCTCCTCACCTCCAGCCTAAACTTGCCCTGGCACAGCTTGAGACTGTGTCCTCTTGTTCTGGTGCTGGTTGCCTGAGAGAAGAAAGCAACCTCCTCCTGGCCACAACCACCCTTCAGGTAGTTGTAGACAGCAATAAGGTCTCCCCTGAGCCTCCTCTTCACCAGGCTAAACAATCCCAGCTCCCTCAGCCTCTCCTCATAGGGCTTGTGCTCGAGGCCTCTCACCAGCCTCGTTGCCCTTCTCTGGACACGCTCAAGCACCTCAATGTCCTTCTTAAATTGAGGGGCCCAGAACTGGACACAGTACTCAAGGTGTGGCCTAACCAGTGCAGAGTACAGGGGGAGAATGACCTCCCTGCTCCTGCTGGCCACACTATTCCTGATGCAGGCCAGGATGCCATTGGCCTTCTTGGCCACCTGGGCACACTGCTGGCTCATGTTTAGACAGGTGTCAATCAGCACCCCTAGATCCCTTTCTGTTTGTAGAAGTGAGCACCTCATCTCTCAGTCCTGGAGCTCACTCAAGGTAACTGATAGCACTCATAGCAAAAAAAAAAACATTACAAAATGCAACCAGCTTGCAGCTGATGAAAGCTGTCTTAGGACATGCTCTCAACATGACCACCACTCACTGCTGCACAGCTACAGAGGAAAATCTGAACATCCAAGAAAAAGCATTGAAAATTTGAATTTTTCCTTGTTCATCATTTTCACATTTCATTCAACTGTGACAGCAGCATCTGCTGGTGAAAAAGTCATCTATATCCAAAGAAGTGAGGGTTTATGCAGTACATTCCCAAAGCGGCTCACTGCTGTTGCAACCTATGACTTGTCTGTACCACTATTACAAACCCCCAAAGTATTGGTGAACCTCCAGATGAATGAAGGTAAAATGAGACAAATCCATACAAACTCAAGTCACATTCACAAACTCAAGAGCATTTGAGGATTTGGGGCTACTTTAAATACCTGTTCCTCCCAACAAAGCAGAATTGACTTTAAGATTACTTTGTTCTTCAGCTAAACCTGTTGGTGCTTGAATCTTGCCTTCAATTTTTTACTTCTCTTCAGAATACCTTTCAACCACCTTCATGGCATAAGGAAAAACAAAAATTAATCTCAGGTCTGCACTTTATTGCACCTCCCACCCGTTCTGTATACAAGATACACCTCTCTTTATGAATTAAGAAAGACTTAAGAGACACTAAGCTTTGTGTTTAATTCAACCAATCTAGAATGCATCTGTACCCAGACAGCAACCTCCATGCACTTCTTCCTTGCCTTTAGGCAATTAACTCAGGGATGGAATTTCCCAGGTCCAGAGAAATTTTGAAGCAGCATCTCCACCTCTGGAAGCAGTTCCTCACTACACAGGAACGCTCCAATTTCAACTGCATGGAATTAACTGAGGCCATCAGTTTACAGCAGCCACACATCCACTCTTTCATACAACACCTCCAGTATTAAAGCGCAGAGCTGCACAATGATATAACTACAGAGTTCCTTTCTGGCCTTAAGTCCATAACAGACAGATTAAATGCTTCCTTCACTTTCAAGGTAGTTTCCTGCTGTTGAAACATCAATGGCATAGCACAGCTGTAACAGGTGCTCCTATCTGATCATCTGCAATTTCCTGCTAGCTGGTACCACTACACAGACACTACTCATTCCTACTGGGGAAACTGAGGTCAAGGAGGGAAGATCAGCCAGCAGTATTTTTGCAACCACTACCCAAGTTTTGTTTAGAGCAAAGCTGATCCGTAGGTGACCTATGCAAACTCCAAACACAGCTAACACACATTTCAAAGCAGTACCTTACTCATTTAGCTTTGATTTGCATTTCTCTGCATCCCATGGACAGTCAAGAAGCTGAGACATTCAGTTCCTTCGAAGCTTTATTTTCATTCAAGCTACAGAAATCAAGTAGTACCTTCCAATTTCCCATTGTACTTTCTGCACATTTGTATGGCTCAGGGTCAGATACACTAAGATAACTACCCTGTACATATGGAGGAAGATAAGGCTCAAAAACTAGCTTTAATTCAAAGAATGCCAAACCTTACCTATGAGGTTGGCTCCAATACCTCAATAACATTAACAGGCACAATGGAAGTAAAAAGAGATTGATCTAAACTACCTATTGTAAGCAAAAAAAACCCCAATAATTCATTACAGAAAGTCATCCAGAGAAACCTTTTCAAAATAACAAAAGTTTTCTACTTTGAAAAAATAGATGAGTAATTTTTGCTTTATATATGATATATTCACACACATACTTTCAAGTATAATTTTAACTATTACCATACTTACATGGCTAGAGATAAAGAAGTGAAAATCCCATATGCAGATTATGTCAAAGCAAAGTAACACACAGTCATCATCTGGGATTAGCAACACCTGGAATTCTCCATGGTATCACAGTGACCAAATAAAAGCAGTGACTAGACTCAGTGTTATCTTCCCCCTTTATTCAACACATCTTAATAAGGCTTTTAAAGTCTCAGGATTTAGGAAAAGATGAGAAAAGCATGGGCAGTCCGAAAGCCCACAAATTCATAGCTAAGCTTGTCATATGAGGTACTAGCAGGAAGTTTACTGTTTTTTTTTTTTTTAATCTGAGTTCTGTTTGGTTAGCAGGCAAACAGTCACCAACTGACTGACCCCAGCATGGATGTTTTTACATTTAAGGCATCACACAAAATAAGTTAATGCTAGGAAGCATAGCAATCATCCTGTGCTCAGCCACAACTCACATTTAGCCCTGGACACCAGAAGCTGCTTTATTTCAGAATAGGAAGGCTAGTAGGGCATCCCAGAGTCATTTGGCCAAGTGCCAGGCAGACACCAAGCAAAGAGCAGAAATGACTGTGGTTTCTATCACAGGGGAAGGATTTTAAGTGCTTCTTTTAAAGGCTTTGTTGCAGTGCCAGACGCCTGTGAACAAGTTCTGGTGGAATACAAAATGAAGAGCCAAAAGGCAGAAAGTCTCTTCAACAGCTACAGTGATGTGTCTTGCAAAGAGATTAAAATGGAAAGTCTTCAAGGTCTAACAGCTCCTGGAGCATTGAAATGAAGAGGTTCAGCAGATGCATTTGACAGACAGAAATGCTTGCTAACATGCTCTAGCACTCCTCTCCAAGTTTAGTTCAGACAGACAGGTATGAAATGTCTCCAAGTGTGTAAATTATTTCCTTACTGGTGATATAATTAATCTGTTTCTTGCCCATTGTGAAAAGGCACAAATTCTGCAAAAATTATTTTAACATGACTAAATCCTCCTCAAAAAAAATTTACAGAAACTACTGACTGTTCTCAACAGAGCAAAGCCATCTAATAGTTAAGTGCTATGCAGTCTGAAATCTCTATGGGTTTTAATTGTGAAGCTCAGCTGTTGGGTTTAGTACGCCAGTGCAGGATGTTCTTAAGATTTAGTTTTAAAACCAAAAGGCTGAGCTCTAATAGTAAATCTTCTTGGAACTAAGAGGGTCATATACATTCAAGGGAAGATCCAGTCACTTAACTAGGCTGAAATGCAGTGGCTTTTTTGCTTTGGGCAATGGATCCCCAGAGCCCACAATGTTTTTTCCAAGCATTGCTCTAAGAAATTATTTCTTTAGGTAAGATGCAGGTTTTAAGCTCAGTCCAAGCTTTGCTAAGAGCTACTGTTCCAGATTCCTAGAATTTGGGTTACATTAAAAGTTTCCTGAGCTAGAGACAGCCTGAAACACAAGACAGTGCCAACACAGCAGGACAAAGGGACAATGGAAAGCATTGCAGAGACAGATATTTGCAGCACATCCAGAAGCCATTAATTCACAACTATTCCTCATCTGTTAACTCTTCTTCCCAGGCCCTATTTTGACACATTCTTACACCTCTCTGAACACACTAAGCTTTTATCCTTGCTCAGCTGTTTTGTAACAAGACCTGCTTCTGAATAGATGCTTCAGACTTTAGTGTTCTCAGGCTTACTAAGACACATTGACAATAGCTACCTATTTAGCTGGCAGTTTAATGACACTAAATATTTTGTACCAAAACCACTTAAACATTTACTGTTTTTTCCTCTTATGAGCCTGTGACTGTTCTGCTAATAAATGCAGTACAGAGAGCTCTCAGCTTTCTCTCATACTGAAACTAAGAACACAAATTATGCCACTTCAATCAGAAAAACATCAGTATGCAGCACAAAGTTATTTTCAAATTACAGACAACTAGGTTATGGTCTCTTGCTTCTTCAAGCTGTGAATTAAAAGACATAGGCTATATACTTGATACTTTTACTCAAGTCTTCCAAAAGCATAGCAGTTTTTATTTTCAAGTCTCAAATCAACCTACTTGAAGTTTTCACATTACAATGCAAGTCAGTTGATTGCTTAAATGGGCTCAAAACCCTGAGACCATACTATAAATCACTTTCATCAATTAATAAGATGCTGCTACCCTGAACAATGTTCTAATGAGTCTTGTAGTGTAATTAAACAAACCCAAAACTACATACTTCTTACAACAGCAGTTGGGTTAATCTCAAAGTTCACTTCAGTGAACCCTGCCCTAGTGCTTCCAAATTACATATATCAAGACAGTCCCCACAGGCAACTGATTCATCTTTACCTTTCCATGCATACAAGCATTACTGGTTTACTCAGAAATATCAAAGCCTTTGTAAACATTACTCAACTTGAGGCTGATGATATAGAACAGAAATAGTTCAGAGAAATTTAGTTCAACAAGTTTACTTGCAATTGTGAAGATGGTTAGCTGAAGCAGTAAGGTAGAACACAGGCAGGGACAGCTGTATCCTGCTATGAATAATACTAATAAACATACCCAACTTGCTCTGCACACCTGCAGAACCGGAACAGGAAGCCGGTTACACCAGAGTCCAGAGAAACCAGCATACCATCAGCCTAATAGCTCTTTCTGCATCCACTGACCAGTACCAAAAGCATAGTATCCTTAAATATAGATGTCTGTTGTAAACGTTGCTATTAGACATAATAACCATCCAGAAGTTAACATCTTTTCAGTATAGCCTGGTACACTGTTTACAACATACATTTGTTACAAAACGTGCAAGGAAGTGCTCAAGTCTGTCTTAGCACATAGGAACACTTCAGTGCCTTCATCAGGCAGATTTAAAAGCCTGATTGAGCTGAAGCTTCACTGCACAGTGACTCAACTTGCTTTCAGGATTTATCAAAAAACAAACAACAAAAAAAAACCTCAGTCAGCATCTGCCTTTACATTTAATTGAAGAAAGGCTACATAGCTGTGGCAAGATGTTAAAAGTACATCACACTAAAACATAAATCAGCAATAAAGCATTCATTTTCTACACAACCTACTCTGTGAGAGGCTTTTTATTCCCACTCTCCCATTGTGCTCAAAACAAGTCAATTGATCTTCAAAATTTTCCTGCAATCCTGCCAAGTCAAGCAAGCTTACAGCTTCCACTGTAACTTTAAAGCCAATGGAAATTTCATTTCCTTCTAAGACATTAGATAATAGCAGGTTATCTGGATCCTCACATACTTTTATTTTGTAGCATTGTCCCTCCATGTTTTACTTGCTATTCTTAGCATAATTCTAGAATGGCAAGTAAAAATCTAAAATTCTGGAAGAATTCTCCAACAATCACTTGGGCACTTCTAGTGCAGCTCCTACCTGGAACTGTACAGCTTTCTCTGTATCTATAATTTTCTTAGCTGGTACAAGTCAAAAGATAAGCAACACAAACCATCGTCAGTTAGACCAACTACTAAAAAAACACACCCCAAAACATTAGCCACATAAATATAGTTTCACTTTGACTTAGGGTGCTAACAGATTTATTAAAAGCTTCAACAGACTGAACTCCAGACTTACTTTCTTGCACAACACTACAACAGAAGCCACAGCAGACTGCCTTGTCACGATAGGTACAAATACTTGCTGTATAGATGGAGAAATAAAAAGGACAAATCTAGTTGTCTAAAAGACAATTCACTGTACACATTTTATTTACAGTTTTGTACACTGTCTTAATACGAATGGGACCGCTTTTCTACTTGAGCCATTTTAACCAAAGCAAAATAACCTAAGTAATACAAAGTGTTAAAATACAGCGTAAGATTTAAAAAAAAAAAAAAAAAGACATACTATTTCTAGTAAGGAATGTAAATTATGGTGTTACATTAAAAAAAAAATCCACAACTATGTTTAGGAAATCACACAAATCACCGATTTGACTGAAATGCATAAATTTGTAGCAAAGCTTTTGATGTTACAAAAAAACCAAAAAATTACCAAAGAATGCACAAAATTGATGTTTATTCCACCTTTGTCATATTCCCAGATTCTTCACCAAATGTTACATGAGCAAAACCAACTGAGATCGAAGTATCACTAATGTTATCAAATAGGGAAAACAAATAAATTAATCTATCAGCCACCAGCATAGGTTGCAGCAAAGATGATGCTGTATGAAAAAAAAATGCTAGAGAACTGTATGCACCATATTCTTTTCCAAACCAGCAAAATGTTACTGCATGCAGTGCAAATGTAAAACAGAGCAATTTCCTGCAGGTACAGAAATGCAACTTCTTTTCTGAATACTGTGGACAAACAATTTTTTTCTTTTTCCTCTTACTAGTAAATGTTTCTATCAAGCTATTACAGAGTGGGCCAGAAAAGCATTTATGGATTCAGAAGGTGAAGTGTACTAAAGTTCTGATTGGTAATGGTTACCTCAGCCAAAATAGAAAGAACTTGAACACAGAAGTATAAGACAAAGGCGAATAAAGACTTCTCACAACTCTTAGCAACACTTAAGATGGAAATCAAATTTAAATGTAGTCCACTCTGCTTTTGAAGAGGCTTTGGTTCAGCTCCCAAATCTCGATTGCTTGACGCAGTCTCCTAAGAAAGAATACTCAGAAGGTGTCTTCTTAAACAACAAATCTATTTTTAGTGGTGGAGCCGCTCTTAGTAGCTGTGTCTGCGTGGGACTGATAACCAATCACTATCTTTGGAGGAAGTCCTAATCTTTCCTTGTATACTCTCCTAGAGAAAAGAAATAAAACACAAGTTTAAGCAAAGCCCTTTGGAAGGAATTAGCAGGATGAGGATTCTCAAGCATGGCAACAAACTGCCCAGGGCAGTGGTGGAGTCGCTATCCCCAGAGATTTAACAGATGTGTAGCTGTGGTGCTTAGAAACATGGTTTACAGGGTGGACTTAGTAGTATTAAGGTAATGGTTGGACTCAAGAGTCTTCTCCAATCAAAACAACTGACTCTGTGATACTTGCTTTTAAAATCTGCTGATATGTTCATGAGAAATAGTTGCCTATTTAGAAACAGTTTCTCATGTATTAGTAAAGGACTTATTTGAAGATTTTTCTGATTTATCACACCTAAAAATCAGCTTGCAGTTCCATATAAACAATTATATACCATATAAAATAGGACAAGCTCCTGCCAAAAAATAGTTAATAGGCCTACATAAACATCGAGTACAAGTATTCTACTGCATTGACGTAAACAGCATTAATATTGCCAAGCTATACTAGCACATATGGAAATAAAACAGCTCTGAAGAAGTCATGGTCCACAATTCCAGAACTACTGAGGTGATAAAGTCTTTTGAACCAAATAAAACATTAGTCCTTTTAACCTTTCAGTCTGTTTTTATCACTCCACACATCAGCTATGCAGACTTGCTGTCTTTATGGACAGAAAGGAGCCTCCATCTCCTGAATTCTTTATGATACTGTTCACGGGTAGCTATCCAACTGAAGCTTGAAGAAAATTCAGCTTGGATCTTACCCCTTAAGTAGCAGCAGTACCTGCCTTACACACCACATTCCTTAAGCATACAGTGAGATGCAAACCACTAATGGCACTAGGCAACAAGCCCTAACTAAACCACAAAACAAGCCTGTCCAACAGCAATTCTTAACTACATAAATCTGGGGGTTTAAGTTAATCATAATGGAGAAGTTTACAGGACCATAGCCTATCCCCATTATAACTGCTGAATAAAAGTTTGATGCATTGTCTTTGGACAGCTACTTGCTGTCAACATGAACTTACCATAGTCACTGTGTTAGTCAGTTTGCAAAAACTTTAACTTATCTACAGTTCTCTAGCGGAGTCATCTTACCTCCTTAGGTATTGGTTAATAGCATTCTAAAAAAGCTCTCTTATTGCCTACTAGGTTTTATGTAAGGTCCTTCTCTACTAGCAGATGTGTACCAAAGTTATGGTTGCTTATTGTTAAATACCTTTCAAGACTCAGCACGACTGTATAATAAAATTGCTAGTGTAAAGCAGACCTCAGATTCTTCCAGGCCCAAATGAGGAATATAAAGAAAGCTACCCACTAAGCAAAAAAGCTAGCAAGCTACTATGCTTGACAGTTAAATATGACCTAAGACACATGCTAAGTTTGGAAGACAGCCTATGTAAATATACGTGGCCCACAATGACTGAATGTAACAGCAAGTCGTTTTGAAGCATCAATACTGCAACACAAAGGACCCACCATCTTTAGCAGAACTTGCTGAAAGGCAGAGCATGATGTGCATTCTCCATGGGACAGACTCATGATAATCTGAGGTTTTCCTTACTGGAGGAGTGGAGACTACAACATGCTACTACATATATCACCTAATCAGCATTATTTTGATTTGTATTTGAGACAAAATGGTAGCAAAACATCTGTACAATTTCACAGCACAGCACTGTCCATCTTGTTTTCAAGTATATAAACTCTTTTCAAGCTCATTTTTGTGAGCTTAAGATTTGCAGTGCCTCCTCTCTTACTTGTAAGCATCACTCTCCTGAAGCAAGTCTTACTAATGCTGTACTCTTACCAGTTGCCCACCTTTATAAACTGGCATGCTGTAACAGAACATAGTCCACAGGTAATTACAATGCCTCAGTGTGAAATTAAAAAAATTCTGCCGACATTTGTGTTTATTTTTTTGTTATTTCTAAACTACAGCAAAGGCAGTGCAGCAATATGAAGAGGTTATTAACGTAAGCTCAGAAAAATACTACACAATGCTGCAAAAAATTTGGCATTGAATAACCTGAACCTGGTACACAGCTCTGCACAGGCTACAGCTGCATGAAGCACGTTCTCCAAGTTAGTTAAGTACATGGTTACATTGCATACATTCAAGACACCACCCATGTTACTTACCCTATATGCGTAACAGCATCCCTGTTTTCACATTCAGTTGTCCATATTGCTATTTTATCACCCTTAGTTCTAACATTAACAACAGCACCACATACATCCTCACTGTAGTCATCAAACGACTCCCCAATAAGGCACAGCAGCTACAAGACAAGAGAGCAACCATTAGAGGTGGCAGTTCAAAGGCAAACATTTAACATACACAAAGGACAGAAATACTACCTATTACTGGTCACCTGCCATATGATTTTCTGTTTATTGCAGTATCTTCTTGGAGTTCCAAATGTTACAACTGCATGTAAACTCAGTAACAGTATTCCATCTCTTCTCCTGTCCCAGTAGCTGTAAGTTCTGACAATTATCCTCCCAATCCAAAATTAGCTAAGAATTAAATCTATTCTTTTTTAAAAGTGTATTTATCACAGGTGGACAAATCTGAAATTTTAAGTTTCTCCATTAATCATCTAGGAAGAACCTGTGAAGAACTATTTCAGCAATATGTCAACTATGTAAGGTCCAACTTTGATTCTGAAGTATATGGATTCAAAGTCAAATCAAGACTGTGACTGTAGCTTAGATGAAAAGTGATCTGATGAAGTGTTACTTCCTTATGACCACACTACAGAAGCTTTAGAGTCCTCACATACTCTGAAGTGGGAATCCAGTCATTCTGAACACTGTGTAATGCAGGTGCAACAACAAGTGTATAAGATTCTTCCCCCAAAGATTTTCTATGGTGAAACTGGAACTGGCAACAACAGCACGCTTCAGGAACATTACACTCAGCATGTTGTAAGGAGCTGTGACCTAACTAACTGTGGAAGTTGTGCAGGTCCTGCTCTATTTACTGACCCTCTACTATTTACCAACCAGGTTGCTTGTGCTACTGCTTGTGATACTGAAAATCTCCAAGTTGGAAGACAATCAGTTTTCAGATATTAAAAACTGAGAAACCTGTGGATAAGAGATTTCAATGCTGAATTAAAAAAATCCTCCTGCACACTCAAGTATTAGCCTCCAAATGGATGCTGATCACTTAGTGTACTGTGCAACTACACTGTTGTCATATTAGCTTTCCAGAATCGCTCATGACACTTGGAAGTTCAACACATGACTTTCTCAGTAAAGCAGGTCTTTCAGTATTCATGACTGTCTTAAGGAAATGCAAGAAGGACACAGTGTGCTACTGAGTAAATTAGGTATAACTACACATACTTTAAACGTTACACCCAATTGCAGGCTGAACGTGTTCATTAACGAAAGCTGTAAATAACTTTAAACCATATGCAAACATTCAAAATACTGATCAACAGCACCAATAAAAGCAAAGATGACTACCATGCTGAAACACACTAGTTAGGTACATTCTTTTGTTAATGATACACAACAGAGGAAAAGAGTCTTCTCAAATGAAGTTTAGTTCACAATTAAGAACACTAAAGATAACTAGATTATAACAATTTCTTCCAAAGAGGACTGATAAAGAGGCTTTGATTTTTACTGGAGAAACTTGGTAAAAAATAATTACTGGAGCTCATTTTAGAGCATGTATCCCAGTCACTGTGGTATTTGGGCTCCGTGTGACTGCTGCTGAACAAAATGCAGAGCCCTATCCACATGTGTTTCTGGTCCATATGGAATGCCTACTAAGAATCACAACTCATACAGGAGGCATTTGGGTGGAAAGGTCAAATGTGCAGTGTCAAACTCATATGTCATTGTATTTCCTTTAGGTATAATGCTCACAATCCTTTCTCCAAATCACTACTACAGTAACTTAAGTATCCAAAATACCAGAGCTAACTGAACTTCTGCTTTGGTCTTGAAGATCATTTCTCCCTTTCAAGGAGTGCAATAATTCTTGCTTCTCACACAAGCAGAGAAAGAGATGAGAGATTTGCTACACGTCCTTTGTGTTGTACTGCCTGCAATCCATGCCTCTAAAATCCAGGCTACACTAGGCTGTTTAAGACTATTCAGAGTCAGCTCCTAGACAGTAGTAGTATTATTTTCTACAACACATTTACCTCAACATACTATTTCTACAAATATATTTACTGTTCAAAAAAAACCACCAAACAAAAAACAAAACCCACACAACCCAAAAAGGTAACAGCCATGGGAAAAAAAACAAAACCAAACAACTTTATAGCCTACACACAAGGAGACTGTGCTGCTGCTGGCCTACTCTACCTATTAAGTACAAAACAGGGGGAAAAAAGGAAACCTTTTTCAGCAAGATGAAAACATTAGATACTCACCTGTAAGAGTATTCTAAAAACGTTACATTTAAGCAGTTAAATTTGGGAATGGCATTCAAGACACATGACTTTTCCCAGCAGCTGAACAGCTATTCTGTACATCTCACAAGAAAAGGTTAATCTGCCCTATAGAATTCTCTATTGCTGCCCATCATAAGGAAGTATTTGACAGAATACAACTCAACTGAGCATCACTATTGATGAAAACCACACTCCAAATACAGCCTGTCAATAAAAACTTATAGGACACTACTTCCAGGAAGTTACAGAATCTATCAGTTATTATACTAAAAAACAAGTGTCAGATTTTTTCAGTTGCAATTTGTAAGGCCATAGTGCTTACTGTCTCTAGCCAGAAGCGATCGAGGTCACTTCGTCTCTGCTGTTTGTTTAGTGTAATTAACCATCGTCCTCCTCGCTTGTTTTTTTCATCTTCCCACATTGGATCAATCCCATCCTGTAAAGAACAGCCAGAAGTTAAACTGCACTTGATCTCTGTCTCTCTCTTAACCAAAAGGTCAGTAACAACTGAAATCACAACTAAGGAAAGAAGCACAGAGTTTACAATACGTACCTGTCTAAAAATACTGTCTCACACTTAAGTTCCAAAAGAGTTTACCAAGGGTACTTTTTCTAATTTTTATTTCTACAGAATAATCACAGCTCAGGCAAGCCCTGGCTATACAACATTACACAAAACAACAAATCCTGTGGCAACAGGCAACGCCAACTATCCATTTCTCCCTGTCTGAAACCAGTTAAAATTAGCAGCTACATTCTGGAACCCTTATTTTAAGTCTTGAACTCAGTGCGACATTGGCAGTGCTTTGCTTATGCATAAGGACTACTTGGCTGAAACAGACACCCTGGCAGTCCCTCTTACTTACTTCCTGCACACACAAGGCAAGAATAAGAGGGGTTTAATTGTCACTGCCACAAAAATCAACATATTTAGAAACCAGCTGTGCTCTGATTCACACTTCATCAATGGCCCTGGGCATACTGATACAGCCAAGCAGCCAACTGCTGCTCCCCTAACCACCGGCTATGCACATTTCAGGAAAAACAGTAATTAAGAAAGTAGGTAACTCTCTAGACATAGTCAGTTAAGAACTGTCTATTAAAAGTCACACTAAAGACCTTTGTCTGAAAACTAATTAAGTGTTCAACATGCAGGACAGAGTGGTGTCAGCTCACTTTAAATTTAACACCCTCACTGGCAGCTGCAGAGCATAAACTACATCTTTAAAATGGACTCTTACAAGGTCACCATTGAAGGACAACAGCAAGAGACTGCTCAGATGTTTGAAACAGTTGCAAATCCTGTACCTGTTCCACATACTTAAACTCATTATTGCTGATTGATAAGCAGACAGAACAGATACACATACTTACAACACAAATTTAGGATCCATGCACAAAACAAGCACGACTTACAGATATCTTAACCTCCGAAAGGCCTACAGCTATTTAAAATGTACTAGTAATGTTTCTCAGTCACCTGTCATTGCATTCCCAAACACAAGCATCACCACCTCTTCATTGCCTAAAGCTGCTGGGGTTTACAAACTATGTACACAGTCTACTGAGGAGTCTCAGTCAGTATCTGTTTTATAAGCAAAGAAGTAAAGAAGCATCAGAACTTAACAGACTATTTATTTGAATCCAGAAAGGAAGTTGTATGTAAGAAGCACTTTGGAGAGGTTACAATTTTAATTTAAAGCTCCAGTCCAGATGTCCACTGCAGCTGAGAGAGAATTTCATGTACACTCTCATCAGCATTTCCTGTTCATGAGTTTGAACAATTCCTCATCAGGCTTTGTGTGTGTGAGTGTTGGGTACAGTTTTCTACAGTTTCATGCATAAGTAACACAGCATTTAATTGGTGGTGTAAAAAATAACTGTAGGAGCATAGTGTATCTGGCTAGTAGTTCTTAAAAGAATACCAGAGAACACTGCAACCTCCTTGGGACATTTTAACTCATTTCAGGTCACACCAAATGAAGGCAGAAAATCTTTCCTATTATAAAAATTAAGATGATTATTTACACAAAGATCTCAAAACACAGAATGAAGGCAAACATAACAACATACTAAAACATATTGCCTGTGAGCTGTGTTAAATCAAGTACTTCCATTTTCAGAACTAGAAGCCACCTCAATTTGAGGGCATGTGCTTGGGATTTCCTAAAAAAAAGAAATTAACACCCTCAGGACATTCCCAACCATGCTCCTAAATATCTGAAGCTAAATACTTGGGCAATGTCTTGCTTAGTCAGGAAACTATCAACATCCATAACTGAAGAAAAAAAAAAAAAAATGTTAGCAAGCATACCTTAAAGAGCGAGTAGTCACAACCAGGCATTAAATTACTAGAGAGCTGGATATGGTTGTATAAACTATTGGAGGGAAAAAAGCAGGATTAAAAACTAAGCATTATTTTAAGGTACAGAAGTCTTGAAGAATTGAAGACATATGACCAAAACATAAAATTTAAAAAGCATTGAAGTTCTTGCTTCTGAAAGTATTTTCAAAATATTTTCCAGTAGTATCAAAGCTTTAAGTTCTAGTCTTAAAGTAGCAGAACAGAAACTGGTTTATGAACACTGTCTAGGTTCCTACACCACTGCTTCTTTAATGTCTAGTTCTAAGTTATGACAAACAACTCACTGAGCTTTTCCTGGCAACATGTTCTGGGTGCATGTGTATTCTGTACAGAACCATACACCAAGTAAAGATAATTGTTCATATTTCTACGGCTGTTCCCTCAGCAGAAAGAGGTTTTAGGGGAAATACTCAACGTTACTATTTAATGAAACCTTCATCCCTGAAATATTTTAAGCCAAAGAATTCAAACTGACAAAGATTCAAAAAAGCAAGAACAGATAACTGAAACAATATAGACAGTCCAAACTGAATTTACAAATATACAATTCGGAGAACAAAAAAGAACAAAAATCAAACATCACACACTGTCTCCTCATCTAGTGAGATAGATGTGGTTCTTTTCCTGTGCTGTTATGGTCAGACTTCAGAGAAGGCCTGCACATAATACCACACTAGCCTTCAGTCCAAGAACTAATCTTGGTTGGTCAAACACTGAAAAGGAAATTAATTACTGCCATGGCCATGTCCTAACAATTAGAAATCCAGTGTAGGATCTCACGAAGCCAGGTACAGGTTTACCTTCTTCCCTCCTTTAAATTTACCTTAATATTTCTTACTGCAATAAGCACACCTATTTCCATCTGGACCACAATGGAGGCATAAATTCTTAATTGCTTGTGGCTGATTTTGTACCTACATTTCTGACATATGGATTAAGCATTTTTCATTATCCAGAGCATCCTGGTTATAGGACCTGAAAAGAACTTAGCCTTCCCATTACACACATACTGCAAATTACTGTTCATTCCATCATTGGTCACCCCATTTTTACTACAGGGAAAGCTGGTTACAAGCACAGTATTCTGAGGACTTCACTGATAGATACTTGAATATTTTTCACTATCTTTTTACCTTCTCTGCTGGTGCTACTGATGAAGGTACACAATAAAATCCTTCAGAATCCTACGTCTCAACATAGCACAAAACACTAAGAAAGATCAGCTATACAATAGAGATACTCTCCACTCAATCTCATGCCACTTGCCATTTCCTCCATATTTGAGCATTAGGGCAGGCAAAATTCAATACGCTTGGAAGATTTAACTGAAGTATTTGGAAAACATCAGCCTTCAAAAAGGCTTTTTTCTTGTTTGAGCCTAACTGCTTTTGCAGACCTTCCCTTTAAAATGAAGGTAGTTTCCTCTATAACCTCTAACAAACTTCTTTCAAGGCTGCCATTAACCTGCATCAATCACCTAAGTACTTAGCTTCGGATTCAGGCAGTCTCCTACAGCTGAGAATTTAATCAAATAGCAAAATCTGAGGCTTGCAGAAATGACCATCAGCTGACCCCAAGAATTGACCAATTCATGTTACTACAAGATAGCTACTGCACAAATGCCTTTTTCTAATTGCCTGTCACATACATATGATTATAAGCAATGCTTCAGCAAGACTATGTGCATTTCAAATATGAAGAACTTATCCAATCACACACTCTGCCAAGGTTACACACTACTACATTCTGAAAAATAAGACACATCTCACCTTTGGCTCTGCAAACATTTTCATATTACATCCAAAAAGTTGCAAAGTACTCTGTTAACTAGGTTGGGGTTTTTTTAACTTTGGCATTAGCTCTGTCAACATATGCCAGTATTATCACATAGATTGATAAATGTTTACTTACGCCCAAAAGTCTTCAACAGTATCAAACTTTGAGATAAGACGAAGATTTGCTTGCCAAGTTTTGCTCTTGTCATTTTTAAAAAACCAGAGTGCCCATCTAAAGGAAAACGAAATAAAAGCATAAAGAATTTACAGCATATTAGAAATACAATTAGTGGTATTGTTACATTCAAGCTAATTCCAAACCTTACAATATTAGTACGGAATTCAGTTTTCATCCATAAGATATCTATCCCTTTAGCAGCAGGTACCAAGCTAAACAGATGGAGGAAGATCCATGAGAAAAATTCCTGGCTTCGAGTGTGGTGCCACCAGCACAGCTTCGTGTTTTTTGATCATGGGTCAATTTACATTATGCCAGGCCTACTGGCAGCAGATGGGGTACACCTCACCCAAAAAGGGAGAAGAGTTATCATGGGAGGTGGCTGGGCTTATTGACAGGGCTTTAAAATAAATTGGAAGGGGGAAAGGGGAAGGACTAAGCTCACTGGAGACAAGCCTGGAACACCTGTGGGATGGTGTGATGGCTCCACTGCTATATCAGGGAAGGTGGTGGATAGTAGGCCACAACATAAGGAAGATGCAAGGGCCATTGATGAGCTAGGACTCACAGTAGTGCCTGGGACCAATTAAGCAGGGAGTAGCACCCACCCCAACTGAAGTGTACCTGTGCCTATGCACAGCACATGAGGAACAAACAAGAGCAGCTCAAAGCTATCATCCAACAGGAAAACTATCTTATTGCCTGATAGAAACAGTGGGATGAATCTCATACCTGGAGTGCTGTGTTGAATGGTTGCGGGCTCTTCAGAAGGAATAGGCCCAGGAGAGGCACCAGGGTGGCACTGTATGTCAAGGAAGGCCTCAAGCATGACAGAGATGAAAGGGCTGAATGCTTGTGGGTAAGAATTAGGGGAATGGCCAGCAAGGCAGATGTCATTGGAGTGGGATTGAGTGCACCCTCAATAAGTTTGCAGACGACACCAAGCTGCGTGGCTGTGTCAATCTGCTAGAGGGCAGGGAAGCTTTACAATGGGATCTGGACAGGTTAGACAAATGGGCCAAGGCTAATTGTATGAAGTCCAACAAGGACTCCATGATAAGCTACAGTCTTAGAGATGCATCGTTGGAAAGCTGTGACTTGGAGAGGGACCTGGGGGTATTGGTTTCAAGTCAGCAGCGTGCTCAGGTGGCCGAGAAAGCCACCAGCATCCTGGCTTGGATTAGAAACTCTGTGGCCAGCAGGAACAGGGAGGTGATTGTCCTCTTGTACTCAGCACTAGTGAGGCCACACCTTCAGTACTGTCTTAGGTTCTGGGCCCCTCACTACAGGAAGGACATTGAGATGGCAGAGCATGCCCAGAGAAGGGCAGCAAAGCTGATGAAGGGCCTAGAGTACCTGGTCTATGAGGAGCATCTGAGGGAGCTGGGGTTGTTCAGTCTGGAGAAGGGGAAGTCGATGGGAGACCTCATAACTCACCACAACTACCTGAAAGGAGGCTGGAGTCAAGAAAGGCAGCCTCTTTTCCTTGGCGGCAAGCAACAGGTCTAGGGGAAATGGCTTCAAGCTGCACCAGGGAACATGTTGGCTGGATGCTAGGAAATTTCTTCACAGAGAGGGTTCTCAAATATTGGAATCGTCTGCTCAGGGCAGTGGTGGAGTCACTGTCCCTGGAGGTGTTCAAGGAACCTGTGCTTAAGGACATGGTTTAGTGTTGACCCTTCACTGATGGGTTGAGAGTTAGACTAAATGATCTGAGGTCTCTTCTGTATGTATTCTGTGATACATGAGAAATGTAATTTTCAAATCCAACTCTTTGCAGTTCAACATTTATGCTCCCATTACAAGAATCACAGCAGACATGATCAACCTATTTAAATATTTTTTGTGGTTTTGGATCATTTCTAAGTCTAAACGCTAAGGTTTCAGATGTTTCTCCTTGCTGCCACTGCTAAGCTGCAATTCCCTGCCATGATTAACTGCTTAGGGACTAAAACTATTTAAGCCAGAAGCGCAACTCCCTTTCCAGTAATTTCCTTGCAAAGGTTACAAAAGTTGATTATATCAGTCCAAAACTATGACATGAAAGCTTCCCAAGCACTTGCATTTTAAAAGGAAAGCTGCTTTAAGCTTACAAATGGCAACAACCTTTTACAAAACACCAACTAACTGCTTTAAGTTTTTTAATCTGTATACATCAAAACGGGACTAAATCAAAGTTTCTGCCCAATTTTCTTCATCATCTCCACCAAGTACAGCTCATCTTTACAAACAACGCTGCTCTCTCCATATCTAAAAAGCACTGTTTGAATGGCTGAACAGGACATCTGATGAAGTATTTCATGAAACAGTCCCACTGCCACTTGTGCAGGCATGTCAGCAGCAATTTAAACAGTGTTAGAAGAAAAGTGGAAGAAAAAGGAAAAATGTGATGCACACGGCATCTACAGTGTAGAGCGGGTTCCCCCACTTGCTCAAAAAAATTAAGAGACCAAGGTGCAACTTGGTGAAAAATTCACTTTGAGGGCAGCACCTACCTACCAATACTAAGTACTGAACACTCACAAACTCTTCAGTTCACTTGGAGAAAATTACTTCCTAGATGCATTTTTTGAAGTATATTTATACTACTACAATAACTTGGGTGCATTTAAAGGAATTCAACCTGTAAGCTTATAGTATCTTTAGTGCAAGAAGGTAGCCCAGTCCAGACTTCCAAGTACAAAGCTTCCCGGTAAAGTCCTCATTGTCTCTATAGCCCAGGAACATTTAGTAGCTTTAAAAGCTATCTGTTTTTGCATATTGAACACAGAACTCACTGAGAGGATTTTGACTTTTTTTTTTTGTACCTTAACTGTATTACTGCTTCATGTTTTCCCAAACAAGAAAATCTGAGTTACTTAGTGTTTTCTGAGTGACATGTTTGTCACTCAGAGAGTGCATTTGCACTTTACAAGGTTTCCTACAGATAAAGGAAATAGTACTACTTTAGATATCACTCTTTGGCTGATTAATGCCAAAAAGTGATATCTACTATCAGTTCCAAATAGGAGACAGAAGAATGTAAGATATGAAGAAGTAAAACTGATGAAAAGGTGCCAGTGAATTAATTGCCCTAAGTACAAGGTCTTCCAGTTCTGCTTGGCAGAAACTATATCCATTTCAGTCTCTTAAAACACACAAAAGCAGTAAAAACTCTGCTTGCCTCCAACTCAAAGCAATTATCTGGCAGGATTATGAAAAGGTGCAAAGATTTCCAGCTTCTGTAACCACCGTGAAAAGTCTCTGAACTACAATAGGATCCAATTCTATTTCCTCTGCAATCTCACTGCAAAATCTTCAAAAACCGGAATTCTCAAAATGCTGCTAGAAAACATAAGGTACACAAGAACTGTAAAGCCACAAGCACTGTTCTCTCTTTAGCAAAATTGCGATCATGCTTCTGTACTATTTACCTGTTTTGTAGTGGATGCTTAATATATTGCTCAGGGCTGGCAACCTCCTGACTAGGTGCTGGCTCGGTTTTCTCCTCTTCTGAAGGCTGAGGATTGGGAGTGGTTTCCTGTTTGAAGAAAGAAGTTATTAATAGGTACCCTCTCAATTTTTATTGAAGTTATTTAGCTCTTTGAAGTAACTTTAAGAATTCTGAAGCCAAGAGTTCCTCTAATTCATCTTGGATTAGGGGCCTAAAACACATCACAGCAGCACAAACTGCATCCTTTTGTTCTTGAACACCTGAACAGGTCTTACAAGAAATACCAACTGCAGGAATTCACATCCTGCTGTTCAGTGATCTGCTTCCCATGTCATTCATTTCCAGAAGGCATTTCTTATTTGTCTTATTTTGAAAGAGTTGTGAGTTAAAAAATACACAATATGCTATTTGCAATACACACATCTAAAAATCAACTGCCTGACCAGTAATTCCAGAATCACAGAAGAAAGCGTTTAAAAATCAGTTTCTGACAAAGTATCACTGGAAACAGATGTAGTAACAGATTTTCCTGAATAAACAGTACCTGCACAAGTAGGAAACATGCCTAACAATTCTCAGGCCTGAAACTGGCAGTTCGAAACCTATTACGTAGTCAGATGTGCAACATCACTACCAAAACTTCAGATACCAAAGAGCAGTATTTAAACTCATACCCATTCTCAAATTCCAAACTAAATGTAATCACACATTTGCCACAGATTAGACTGATTCCAAATATTTCTTCAAATCTCTAGAAGGAATGATCTACAGAGGTCAAATACACTTAAACACAAAGAATGGAACTAATATATTCCCCTTGAATGCAATCCCTTGCAAACTTGTCTCTTAATCTGAGAAGCCACTGTGTCTGGTTTGAAATTCTAATGTCATCCCCTCAAACCAGGGAACACAAAGCTTTATTGTGAGACCAAATGTCCCCACCAGTTGCCATTGCCTTTCCCTAATCTACAATCCACACTGGAACACTAGAGGACTATAGCTCATCCCCGAAAACTTACAGAAACACACATACCTGACTCCAAGAAAAAGCACTTCAGTAATATAAACAAACACTAACTTAAACATATCCAAATACTCCAGACATTCCTATATGCAGCAATAAAAAACACTAATATTAAACTGTGTAGTCTTCAGAGAAAAACACTGTAGGGTGGGTTAAGTACAGTGAATCATCTAAATAATAAAATAGTTAATTCGAGACTACCACTTGACTGTTTATCATCACCAAAGCTGCTGAGAAGTGGAATGGATTTGAAGTGGCAAAACCACTGTTTAACCTTTACAGCCCCAGCTGCCAAACTTCTGGTAACACCTAAAGATGTGTCTTAATAGAGGTTATCTTTTAATTATCAATGTATTAAGCATTTATGCTTGGAAGTAAGTATGTTTCAGTTTAACAGCTCACTTTAAAAAAAAAAAATCTTCTTTCTATTCTAGAAGTACACTAAGCACTAGGTTTTGTGATAAAGATTGCTTTCAATTCACATAACTCCACAGTTAAGACATAATATATACAACTCATTTCCAAATATTACACCAAAAGATTTTTACATCAAATAGACTCACTTGACAAACACAGACTATCTTCCAAATGGATTTAATCTGAGAATATCGTTCCTGTTTACTCAGCAATAGCTTCCAATATACAAAGATCTAATGCTACAGTCTCCTTGGTCATTCTTCCAGAAGTACCATAACTACAACTGGAACCATCAATGCAATATTATTGAGTATATGCAGGGCTATGCCATTTCATAACTTCTAAGAGAACACCAGAAAGTATTAAGGTAGCATCTCCAGACTTTAAAATAATGCAGTAAGCCCACTACGCTGACAGCTAACCTTCCTGTTAACTACATCCAAGTCCATTTCTGGACAAATGAAAGATATAATTCTGTTCTTTTGTTCTAGTTAAGGGACTTGTTATTGTGGCCACTTAAGATACTGAAAGCTACCTAGCATCAATAAAACTCTGGCAACTTCTCTGGCGACTCTCAAGGCCCATCTGGATGTGTTCCTGTGACCTGAGCTAGATTACGGTCCTGCTCTGGCAGGAGGGTTGGACTCCATGATCTCTTGGGGTCCCTTCCAACCCTTGACATCCTGTACCCATTATTTCAAGCTCCTGTCCAAAGCAATACCTGAAAACTCAGCTCCAAGGGCCAGCTAAGTATGACCTTGACCCAGAATTACACCACTCCCCTAAAAAACTAATCCAACCAGAAAAGTTGGGTTGTTTGTTCATTTTGTTTTCCAGCATCAGGCTGCCCATCAAGGACAGGCACAGCTGTACACGCTAGAATAAACCTGAAAAATATGTCGAGTTGGAAGCAGAGCTTACCACAAAACAGTTGTTCTTGATGGTCTCAGAAGCCTAAGGCAGCTTTTTTTCACTACCTTTTCTTTTTGATCTCCATCAAGGAAAACAGGAAAAGGACTATTTTAAGTTTTGAGTAGTTGATTGTACTAACTTATATTTTCATTCATCTTACCTCACTATTCTGACCATCAAACTTAAGTATGTGTGTACCAAAGCACTTTTCAATAGCAGGCTGTAACAGGACAAGGGGCAATGGATACAAACTGGAATGCAGGAAGTTCCACCTCAACATAAGGAAGAACTTCTTTACTGCAAGGGTCACAGACCTCTGGAACTTGGCTCCCCAGAGGAGCTGTGGAGTCTCCTTCTCTGGAGACTTTCGAGACCCATCTGGATGTGTTCCTGTGTGACCTGCCCTAGGTGACACTGCTGTGGCAAGGAGGTTGGACTCACCTTCAGAAGTCACATCCAACCCCTACCAATCTACAATTCCATAATTTTCACTATTAGTCAAATAATAAGTATCCAAGTTTGCCTATTTGCATTCTAAGTCTATTTCTTGCATGAAGCCTCTATCTAGACACTGAAATTCTACCCTAGAACACAAGCATGCAGGTTTTAGATGATTCTATTAACACACTACCAGTTAAAGTTTTATTTTTACCAATT
Organism: Ramphastos sulfuratus; assembly: GCA_013399055.1. NCBI lineage: Eukaryota > Metazoa > Chordata > Aves > Piciformes > Ramphastidae > Ramphastos > Ramphastos sulfuratus. Next base: position 29,388 of record WBNM01009012.1, on the reverse strand, counting down.
CACACCTTGAAATCTCACAATTGCTACATGATTAACTTACTGAAGTCTGATTATTTCTACCAGCAGTTTCTGGATTACTAAACTGAAAATCCTTCATCACACTTTACTATCCCTCAAAATTAATGCATTCTTTAACCTGAAACTGACTTTGTGTCAACTTGACTAAGCCATCACTGGTTTTGCCGCTTTAAAAATAGATGTAACAAGTTAGGGAGTACTACTAGATAAACTGGAAAACTTCATATGGCCAATCCTATTCCTCACACACAAGACAGCACGTAATTAAAAGTGACATTTATTCACACCCCGCATTTTTGATGTAGGAATCAGCTTGCAGAAGTCCATTTGCCTACTCAGCACTTTGTGACTGTGCACATGTGCATTTGCTTGGATTCTGACATCTCTAGATTTAATTGGTGCTATTTATTCTTTCTTCACCACACATTATGACCAACATAAAGGAAGGTATGCATGTCATCAGGACAGGAAACAAACAGCACTTGCAGTAAAAATTGCTTAATCAGGTTTGTCTATTGAATACAGTATGTAGCTTGACTAGGTTTCAATGAGTGTTTTCAGGTGCAGCCCAGACCACATTCACATCATCTAATTCTACACAGAAGTTGTTTGGGGAGTCCAGTTGGGAAGAATGCAACACTTATGTCTCAAAAGAATATAACATAGCACTACTTCACTCTCAGTGAAAGTTAAGAGAATTAGTAGAATCCTTCCAAAGGATTCTTGCAAAATAAGTTACATTCAAGTTTCCTCCTTTTTTAGGATTTCCAATAAAATGAGAAAATGGCATGATCCAGTTCTCAGATGTCTAGGGAAAAAGCGTGTCAATTGTCTGCTGGTCTTCACACTTCTTGCGGATAAATCCTACTACACTACAGTTAGGACAAAAACTTACAAGGCACAAAAAGAACTATTTATTTCTGGACCAAAAAAAGAGTTAAGCCCAGACACAAGCAAGTGTTAAGTACTGTTAAAAAAAAAAGAAACCAAGTGATAATTTGATATGCAACTGAAGAATGAGCACACTGAAGTAAAAATTGTACACAGTATGTGTAATACCAACTGGAAAAGAGGTATCAACAGCCACTTGTTACCAATTAGCATTAATTAGTTTTCCAGACACCAGGACAAAAAAATTTTCTTGACATAACACAGAAGTTTAATACAGAGTAACCATCCTAACTGCATACATTTAGAATGTCACAGTTTTGAAAGACAAACATAGGCATGATTTTGGACTGAGTGACATCCCACCAAATTAGAAGAGAAGTGCCACACATGTGCAGGAGGACAGAATTAAAAGAAAATAAAATCAAGTGTATGAGTCACATGTTTCCTCAAAGGTTAGAGTGGTACATTTGGTTTGGTATTTTTAATATCAGTGTTTAAAGGGTGCAAAGAATATTTACAGCCTTTTTAACTCCTGAGAAGTGGGTCACATACACTTCAAAGCACCCATTAGACTTTCACCATTTAACTCACAAATGTGTGACTGGAATAAGCAAGAGGTTATAAAGTATATGAAAATGTTTCAGTTATCTTTGTGGTTTGTTTCCAGCTGCCCACACAGGCTGCTCTTGAGCTAACACTTCTCACCATGGTCTACACGCTACTGTTGCCTTTGCTACTAGAACATGAAATCTACCCATGGGACAAGATGACTTTCTACATTCTACCATGGTTAGTGCTAAGGCACTAGGACAAGCAATATACTTCCCAAGACTGCTGAGGGCAGTTCAGATGATGCGAGGAACAAAACACCTCCAACCACTCTGCACAGTTCTACGACAGACAAAAACACTGAGTCACTCATCCAACCAAGGACAGAATTGGCTGTTGAAAATTTAAGACTCATTCAAACTTAAAACAATTTTAAGCAGAAGTGTACAGTGTATGGGTACACAAGACATTAGCCTTCAACCAAAAAGATGAAGTCCTGGACATACTACTTGTATGCCACATTACTGTAAAGCATGTAATCTACACTAACTACTTGGACCAACAGCACTGAACACGAGGAAAAACTGACCACTACTTAGAAGATTGATGCAATTGCTCTGCACTTAGAAAAAAGTTTTATACAGTTAATTTTTTTCTGTCCTACTTCCACCATATAAGAATCACTGCCACTTGCTGGCAGCTAACTGAACATTCATTTTGCACAGTGGATTCAGTAGCTCACATTTTGTGAACATTTTCAAGAGGAATAGGTTTTAGGACTTCAAGAACTGAGTGACTGCTTTAAGTTTCTAGGTTGAAAATAGTCTTTACACAGTTTTCAAGTTATGTATAACTGAGCTTTTATTGTTGTATCTTAAAATGTGAAGTTAAATTCACAAGAATTCCATTTGTGCAAGTGTAATAACTGTCATGAAGTAAAATAAAAACAAAGCATGATGCCTATTTCCCATTCATATGATGAGGGATCGGATGCTCACTTCTAAATTACTTCCTCATGATTTATACAGATGTAGAAATGCTTTGTGTAGCTACATTTTAAAGTCACCTTTGGTAAACTACTGTTTACTAAAGCACTACTGTTGGCTTTGTTGTTGACTTTGTGGACTTTTGCTCAGTGTTATCTGATCACATTTAATCCTCAAAGGCTACAGCATGAGCACACTAATAGGACACACTTCTAGATTTGTGATAATATGCACAATATTCTTACAACAGAATCAATCTAGATAGGAAAAAAAACCAAAACAGTCTTCACTGCCTATGTGCAGAGGCTTAGTATTTTCCTGCAATGAAGCAGTGCAACACTGTACAACAGATCTGTATTTACTAAGAATAATCTTGCTTTTCTTGGCAACTTCCATGGGGCTCTCTACAAAACTCTGAACTCAAGTTTCAATACTCCTGGAGTTTCAAGTATTTTCTCCAGCCTCTTTAGCAATTCTTAAAACACATGTTACCTTTTAGAACATGAAGTACTAGACACATCATGATTTTCAGTAGAAGTCTACATTAAGAAGAAAAAGGTACATTCAGACATGATTTGCATTTCCTCAGGCACTTTTCACACTAGGGAAGCATCATAGGTGACACCTCTACAAGCCTAGGTCCAGATTTGGAAAGTCATCCTCCATACAACAAAGACAATCTAATCCCTAACCACACATACAATTAAATTATTCAATTGAAAAGCATCCAGTATTTCCACAAAATTAGGCATCTATGACCTCAGTCATTACATGAGTGACTCTGTAGTCAGAACCATGAGCCACCTTAAAGGACAAACAAAAATTTTAATGTTTAAATAAACTGGAAAATAAGCAAGCATAGCCAATTTGTTTTCTGAAGTCAAGTATACTTCAACTACAACAGAATATTCAACAACAGCATTACTTAAACTGTTGTGAGCATTGCCCTACCTTCTACTTCTACTGGCCCAGCACAACCATTTGTCACTGCATGGTGAGCTGGATCCAGGAAATCAATCTTGCTGGCAAAATCAATTGTTTATTTTTGGCTGAATTAAGCAACCACCAAAGCCAGTACCACAAAATCATGCCTTTAGAGTAATTTTCATTTTCAACGCCCATCAGTATGATAAATTATTTATTACAACCCCTGCTAGGCTCCACAGTCATCACAAAACACTAGAGCTGACACAAAGCTGTCACCTTCAGATATGAGGTCTACAGCTCAGAAAGGAAGTGTGGATGTAGAACAGGGGATGGGTGCTGCTGGTGGTCCAGCTCCCTGTCTTAACAACTTACATTCTTCCTGTTCAGAACCGCTAGTCAAGTAATCTACAAATGCTAATCCATTCAAATCTCCTCCTTGTAAGTAAAGGTGTGGAGTTTTTTGCTGTTGTTGATGGAAGAAAATCTTTAAGAGAAGGATCCATGTCCCTCACCCAAAAGGGTAAAAATAATTCCTATTTAAAAACAGCTATGTGATTTTTAAACCTAAATATTTTGTCTAAATGTTATAAAGCCTCTCCAAACTATACGTCATACGATATACTATACTGTATCATTTATTCAGGTGTCAAGCAGCAACAAGAAACTAGCATTTAAATGCCTCATTTCCTTGAGACTAAAATCCAGTCTTCTGCTGTCCACCCCTCACGATATACAAAGACGCAGGATTAGAATAACTATATATGGACCACTTCCAGCTGATTTAGTTCTTTATGGAAATTTAGACTGAGGCAGTTTTAAAAAAAAAGTACATAACGTAGTAAGGAAATTAATGCCCAGAAAACGAGAAGGGGAAAAGGTACTTAATTATCATGAAAAGTTACTTTTAAAAAAAATTACTAAAAATACCATTTGATCCAGAAAGATGACATAACCGGAAAAAGGCAATTTGGTTTGCAACACGCCTGGAGTCTTACCAGTCACACTGTTTTGTTTCAGCTGCCAAACTCCAGAGCAGCACAGCTGCTAACTTAGGGATCCTCATCCCGGGTTAGTGACTCGGCGCCTCCTACTCGCAAAGCCTCTCTCGCCGCAGGTTCTCGGGCAGCCTATATGCCTTCAAATTAGACTTTGACGGCTCGCCGCCTGTTCGGAGGGCGCTCGCCAGCCGGCGAGGAAGAGCCACCCCCTCGGTGACCGGCAAATCTTATCCACCGGCCTCTCCAGGCGGAAAGCAACATGGCCACCTCCACCGTGCCACATGCGCCAAGGAGCCGACCGCCAGGCGGCCGGGCCGGCTAGCCGCGCTGCCGCTCAAGGCTGTTCCTTCCCGCCGCCTCTTCCGGCTCCGTCGTCCCCCTTGCCATCGCGCCGCGGGGGCGGAGGGGGCCGCAGGCAGGGCGCGGCACAATGGGCGCCGCGGCGACAGGCAACGATGTCGGCCCTCGGGCCTCACTCCCACCCGCCCGGAGGGCCCTGCCCCCGCCTCTCTCGCAGCCAGCCCGGCGCCTCCCGAAGTCGTGTGGCGAGCGGCGCTGCCGGCAGAGCCCTCAGGCCCCCGCCTCTCCCTCCCCCTGCGCAGGCCGGCGTCTCCTGCTCCCCCTCCCCCAGCTCCATCCCCCTGAGTGCGTGCGCTCCTCGCCGGCCTCACCGCCCGCACCCCGGCGCCCCATCAACCTCCCACCCAGCCTAGCGCCCATCGTCCCCTCACCCGCCGCAACCGAGTGAGCGACGGCTTTAAAAGGAGGCGGTGGCGGCAGGCAGGTAAGAAAGAAGACGGAAAAACGGGCGGGAGAAGGAAATGAAACACTCACCGGTTCCACCGCCGCCATCTTAGATCGATCTGGTCGCAGAAATGCTGTGGGGCGGAGAAGGGGCGGATAAGAAATCCAGGTTCAAACGCAGTTGGCCGCTCGGCGGTCACGTGAGCCCGGCAGCCGTTTGGGCAGGGGGGGAGGTGCCGGCCCTCGGGCCCCGAGCAGCGCGCGGTGCCTACCGGGAGCTAGAGTCGTGGGCGACGCCGGGACGTGGGAGGAGACGCGCAGCGCCGAGGCGGCACGGACCCCTGGCGGCCGCTGCGGGTAGGTGCTGCCCGCCCAGGGTGCCGAGTAGGGCGTATGTGAGCAGCGGGAACATACCAGGGCGCTTTATAGCTCGTTTTTGACCCCGGACGTCGGTCTTGGGCCGTGTTTAGCTCATCCATCCAGGAGGAGGCGGCTCAAAAGAGGTGATTTCAGCTGGTTGCTGTTCCTCAAGGAAAAGCTGCCGGCGACTGAGTACCGTGAAACGTGTCACGGCTGACAATGACCGCAGGCGAGTCAGCGTGTCAGATCACGCGCTGTATTTGTTCCATTTAGCTTGACCTTTTGCCGATTCCACATTTAATTGGCTTGGCACTCAGACTGCACTGACACGCAGCCGGTGATCCCGGATCACAAAGCGGGAAAAGGCGGTCACGAAGAAACTTGCTGCTTCTTGGCCCCGATGGCCAGCAGGCAGCTGCGGGTCGGTGTCGCGAACGCCAGCGCATCCGGAACGTCAGATTGCCGGTGTGCGCCTGTGGGCACACTCCTTGTCAGCAGGTATAGGACAGCAGTGGGCGAAGGAGGCGGGAAGCCTTCCGTGCATAGGGAGAAATATGAGTAAAGTGAGAGGCACTTCCCATCTCTTCCCCTCACTTTGCCAACACTGTGGAAAGGCTTCTGTCAGCAGAGATGTTCCCAGCCCGTCATAAGACTGCCTTTTTCCTGTGAAAGAATGCAAACATGGAAAACTCGTGCTGCCCTCGGCTGCCACATCTGACTTCTGCTGTCAGCAGAGACAAGAATTAGACAGGTTTGATGATTAAGGGTGCTGAAGCTTTGAATGTTGTGAGCAAACTGCCAAGCCCTGGACATCTAGTCCAAGCATCTCCATCAGAAACTTGGTTAAAATGTGCTGCAGATCACTCTTAGGGCATGGGCCCAAATTTCCTTCTCGTACCACAGGGAGCAGAGAAGGTAATACTTGGACAGACCTCTTCTCAGCATGGGAATGCAACACCACCAGTATGCATAGGCTAATGAGGCATACAACTGTATGCAAACAACTGTATTCCTAAGCCTATCTGTTAGTTTAAGCCACTGTGAATCTCACATGGGCACACTGTCCTCTAGCCACAACACTCGCAATTTGCAAAAAGGGTCTGAAAATTAACTGAAGCTATTTTAAGAAATAAGATTTTTATGCAATATACCAGAGCTCATATTTTAGACTGCTACTCATGGATATTCAGGTGTAGCAGTATGCATAAAGTTTAAGCCTGTTCCAGAAGAAAAGGCTGTAGCAGTGCAGCAGCATTCCTGCTTCTAGAGAGAGGCATTTTTCTTTCCTTCTGAAATGTACCTGGCACAGAAAGTCTCATAGGGGATCCACATGCACATCCATCCTGCTTTACCTGCAAAAGAGTTCATTAGCAAGCTAGGTGTTTTCAGCTTAACTTTCAGTTCTCAACTTTGAGACCAAATTCATTCCTGCATTTATACAATATGACCTCTTCAGGGTGATCTAAAAATGGAAGCACAGCATGAAGAACAGAGGGTTTGTAATATAGGAGTTAAAATGCTTCCAATTCTCCCTAGAAACATACCTTGTACAGTTCTCTCCCTTAAAGTACTTTCCAGAGGTATGAGAGTATTGCTCATCTTGTGACAGAAAGTCAAAGTTGCATTCTTGAGAACAGAGGAAGTTAAGGGAGGTGACAGAGCTGCACCTTATTCAGCATTATGTTTTAAGTGAACCAGCTATCTAAGGAAGGTGTTGGGAAGAGATGAGAGAAACAGCTGTTTAGAGGAGAAATATGTGATTTGAGATAGATTTCCATAAGCTTCAGTCATGCATGCATTCCCTTACCTGACCCAGGCCGATCAGTTACCCTTGGAAGTGCGTGTAAGGATACTTAAGTGTTCTGGAGCACTCCAAATTCCTTCCTTCTCTCTCTCGCCACTGCGAGTTTGAATGGGAAGGAGAAGAAGGTGTGAAAACTATTTCCCCAATGCGGGCTTGAAGAGGGAACAGCAGCAGGCGCCTTTTCCACGCGTGTGCTGAGCCGTGTGGCAGCCCGCGCAGGGAATTGGGCTGGTGGCTGGCTGGGTTCTTCTTGCCCGGCGTAAAATGGCAAATGGATGCTTTGTCTAGAAAAGCATAAATAGAGCGAGGGGAAAAGGGGCGAGGTTCCTGCCTTGACAGAGCTCCCAACAGCGCAGGTCTCTGTCTTGATAGAGCTCTTGCCGTGACAGAGCTCCCGTTTTGGACCATCCCTGCTTTTAGATGGTTCTCCCCACTTTTGCACCATTCTGTGCAAATTTGCAAGCTTGGCAAGTCCTGGGATCAGTTTGAGAGAGCTGGTGGCAGCACCCAGACCCAGCTACTCTTGGACCATATCTCAGACAGTTTCCTGGCTGCTATTCCGAACTGGTGAAACCCAAGCAGTTTGGCTCTCCCCTGCCGCTGCTGAGGCAGCATCGCTTCCACAAATCCCTGTCTTGTGGAAGAAGTGCTTGAGACACTTCTAAGTTTGGTGGCTTTTTCACCCACCTTGGACTTTTGCTATTTGGATCCACGATTGGATATTGCTTGCAGCATCAGAAGACAGCCAAGCTGCAGAGGAATCCAGCAAGAGATCATCTCCAATTTCCTATCTCACCTCCATGAGTAAAGCCTGCTGCTCCCTTAATTCTCTGCTCAGCCTGATTGACAGTGGGGTAAAGCTGTGTTTATAGCTTAGCCTTTTCCATTTCCTAAATTCCTAAATCTCTAAATTTGCCCATAACATCCTTTGAAGAATTCCTGATCGAATTGAGCCGGTAGATAAACTAATTCTGTATATAGTTTGGGGGTGGGGTTTTTGGGGAAATAAAAAAAAATTACATTTTTATAATTCCTGACTCAGCCACATTAATTCCCTGCCTCCACGACAATAAGTGACATTTCTCCACATATAGGCTGACTCTTCAGGGAATTCAGGCATAATTTCCTTCTATAAATGTTATGTTATGTTGTTCCAAATCGATCATTTTTATCCATGTGTCCACTAGTTCTATGGCCTGCCACAGTTTGTACTGATCTGTGAAGGGGAGAGAGCAGATGTCCTGCCCCAGCCCCTCAAACACTGTCTTCCATGGATCTATGTTAAGGCCATTGTCACAGAATAGCTCTTCAAATAAGAGATTTCAAGCCAGATCCTGAATACCATTCAGGACAAAGCCAAAAGCAGTCAATCTTCTTGTGGGCTTTCTAACATGCTGTTAGTCACTCCATGGAAGAGACACTCAAAATGTCTAAAAGAGTCAGTCTCTGTTACATCTATGTGTAATGTGTACAATCTAAAAGCAACAAAATTTCCCATTCCTGATATTTTCTGCTTTTGCTGATCAACTCTGTCCTCCTTGGCTTTTAACTATTAGTAAACTGGGCCAAATACCGGGTTAGTTAACTATTTGTTCTCTAAAATTTCCCTCTGTAGGCTATTTAATTTTATTTGAAATATTATTTGATTTACTTTTCTTTTGCTAATTTGATTTGATTTAAAGAGCAGCTTTTCCAAGAACAAAATGGTTTTAAGGGGAGGTGGACTTTGCATCACTGTGAAATCTGGCAAACACTTGTTAAAATGTTGCCTGGCTCAGTAACTCCTATGGGGCCTGGTTGTTACTGAAAGAATGTTGAGAGGTGCAAGTAAACCCACATCTGCAAATACACTGCCAGCAGAAAAAGTATCAGGAAGGGCTTAGAGTACTCAGGCAAATGCCTGTGCTTCAGGACTGATTTTTATAGGACTTCAGGTAGGGGATGGGTATGTAAATGTTTTAATAACAAAGATCTACCACTACCAGTACACAATCCTAAAGAGAGTCCATAGTCCTTGAGCCAACAGGGTGGTGCAAGGTATCATATTTGTTGTTTATTTACTACTAGACATAAAATAAAGCTGCCCTCTACTGTTTGTTGTTTGTTGGTTTTGGTTTGTTTTTTTTTTTGTTGTTGTTGTTGATCACTGAATGATCATTGTTTATAATGAAAATGCACTGGAACGGTAAATTTTCTGCTGTTTTTTTTTTTCTGCCACTGAATTAATTTTACTGTTAGGTTCTGATTTTTAATTTAACAAAGGCAGAGGTTTCAATAAACACAGTAAAAAGATACTTAAATTCTTGAACTTTCGTAATACCATTTGTGATGGTTTGGGAGTTACCTGCCCCCACACACAATGAAATCACCTAGAGACTAGACTCAGCCATCTGGAAGTTAAGGAATGAAGCTGTATTTACAGCTCAGCACATTTTACAAACATATATATATGCACAATATACAATTATATACAAGTTAAAAGCAGCACAGAAACACAAAAATCCCCCCAAATCAGTAAGATCGCCAGGAGGCTCCTGACCCAAACCTCCTTCCCCTTTCCCCACTCTTTGCCTCCCTTCAGAAATAACCAGATCAATCCTTGTGTATCTCATGAGATGAGTCTGGAGAGATCCAAGGTGAGATGTCAAAAAGATGACAAGGAAGTTGGAGGAAATAAAGGGTTAGGTTGGACTAGAGTTAAGGCAGAAGCAACCACATACCACCAGAGTGAAGGAGCAGAACAACTGAGAAGTGTGTGAGAAGTGAGTGTCTGAGCTGTATTTTGACTAGTTGCATTTCTCAGCAGAAGAATGAGTGATATAGGTTACTGTTGAGTTTTTTCTTTCTTCTCACAGCTAAGAATCTAATTTCTCTCAGTAAAATATTCCAATTAGCCTCAAACCAGCACACCATTTTATAAAATCAATACCAAAAGAAGTTTCCAGATAGAACAACTGAGACACATCTACCCAGCGATAAAACATAAATTAAGGAAGAAAATAGTTCTTCCTATGCCATATAATTTTAAACCATGTTATAATGACAAAAAAAAGAACATAATGTACTGAACTTGTATATTCAGAGTACGTCAGTACATGTAGAAGCATTATCTTTTGTCCAGTGGTGCACTCATCTTTATATGCTTTATAAAACTGGGTTCCTAGGAATTCCTTACAGACTGTTTAATAAGAATACATTAATTAACAAGCCTTCCTATTTATGTGCCTAATATGCTCACATACAGATCTGATACTCCATTTGATTTGTTTGGCAACCATCAACATTTTTTGAATGCCTGCTTTAATCCTGCCTTTAAATCTCTTAAATAAAGTTAATCTTTGCAGAATCCTCTTCCTCTCTGATCAATTTATCTTCAGCTTCTTCTGTGTTTAACTTTTCATTTTTATTCTCAATGAGCCCAGTGTACACATCTACATTTTAGATCTTTGTCATTTTACTGAGAAGAATTGTAACAAATGATACTGAACGTCATATAGCATTTGGTTGAGTTCCCATTTTTCTTCTGCAGCAGAGGGATAATTTCATAAAATCCCTTATAAAAGGCATATATTTTGCTAACAGTTTAATAAGCAATTAACATATTACATCTGAGTCCTAAGCATGGCCTAACTTACTACTGCACAAAAAGGAAGTAAGCATGTGTTGTGATTTGGTACACATTTCCTCTGATTTGGGTTACAGAGGCACAAAGCCTCTAAAGATGACATCAGAAGTTATCCAACATCTTATAATGGGAATGAAAAGATTATGAGCTATGGTAATCTTTCATTTGAGTCACTGACAGGTAAGCAGGATCCTCAGAAATTATGGGGCTGCCTTGGACATGACATCATCTTCAAACCAACTAAAAAAAGAAAATCAACATAGAAAGGAAAGAGGTATCATTGATGTATTCACAAAACCACAACCTGCAAAGTTGTAGTGCGGAAAAAAAAAAGAGAGCTATGAAGTAAAGAAATTATGAATATCTCTTCTTCAGTAATCCTTGCACTCTTTAGAGCTTCATCAGTTTTCAGTGTGAATTTAAGTAGATGTTAGGAACATCTGTTTTGTTTAGTAAAGTGCATCAAATTCAGAGCTGTGCAAGTAGAAGGTCTAACAGATCTGCACACCTGCATCTCACCGATTTGAGAGGAAAAGGAACAGATTGTTCACATCAGTGCCAGAACATTTAGAATCTCTCTGGTTTGTGCAATTAAAAAAAAAATCTCATCATCTTAGTTTAATTTTGAGCCCTGAAAATAGAATTTTTAAAGCCTCATAGTGATGTGCATGATATCTACAGTGGAAACAAAACAGTATTTTACTAGTAGTAAGTCCGTTTTTATTATGGCCTTTACTTTGATGACAAAAGCTGCATGAAATCCCTGTCGATATCAGTAACACTCCCATGGAATTCACTGGGCCTGAAATTTACTCCATTTTTTTGGTGGTTCCATAGTAAAAACTAAGAAACATAATAACCTTGAGACACTTTCACAGATTCTTTCAAATATTACAAGCTATGGAGTTTCCCTCTGTAAAGTTTGCAACTTACTGGCTAAATAGATTTTATATATATATATATATGTATATATAAAATGTTGTTTTGTTTAGAAAGATGCAGCTTGTTTTCCTTTGTTCTTGTCCCATGATAAACAACCCATTTCATTTGCATATATTGGAAAATGCTAAGATTTTTGGATACTGGGAGAGTGTTCTTGAATCCAGAAAGAGACAGAATGTGCAGGATCTTCCTTTCCACCACAACTAGAGAAAGCATGCTTGGAACTAGCTCTGAGTAACCCTGCTCCAGTCTACAGGTGCTGTTTTTCAAGTAGTTTAGTTTGTATGTCTTCCTGTGGAAGGAGCAAGAGTGATGTAGGGGGCTTACAATATATTGCAAATTCTTTTTACTCACAGAGTTAGACTTAGAAATCTCAGGTCTTTTCTTTTCCTTTTTTTTTTCTTTTTCTTTTTTTTTTTTTTTAAGGAAAAATGGAAACAGATAATTCTTTAATGCAACTCTGTTAATTTACAAAGGATGTTTATAAAGTCTCTATTTTTTTCTCCCTCTGGCCATATTTCGCTTTGACTACAGGTTTATCTTTTTTTTTCCTGGGTACTGCTTCCTACAAGGGCTCTCTTTCACTCTTATTTTTTACAATCTGCTACTTTTTTGTGTGCATGGCCGTGTTTGAGATGTTTATCTCTGTGCATTTGTGATGGTTTTGTAGTTTCTCTTTGTTACATGCAGATACAGACATGCACAACCTATGTAACTGTTGCATTTGGTATGAGAATCTCAGAATCGTGGCCTGTTCCATCTGGCCAAGCCATAATAGTGCACATTTGCATGTGGTCTAGCTCCTGGGTGGTATTTTTGCATTGTTTCAGCTACTGCTAAACAAAGAGACATTTAATTGTGTCTTCAATGAGCCTGAACAGAAGACAGCTACTCTATATCCAAGAGCTTCACTGGGAAAGTGTGATTGCTTGACCCCCACTGCTGCAATATACAGAAGCAAAGAAAGGAGAGGGAACGTGAGCTAAGGCACTCTCTTAATTAAGTAATGTCAAATTCAGTGGAGGTTTTCTTCCTAAACAGCAGCTGTCTTAGCTGCCAGCTGCTCTAGCCTTTTTTGCAGCAGCAGCAGCTATATGACCCATGAGACACTGCTAATCTCACATTCTCCGAGCCTTGCAGCACTCTGTAGAAGTTGGGAGGACAGCAGGAACACAGCATTGACATAAATCAAGGATCATGAATGGGCTATAAAATTTGTGACTCATGTGACTCTCTGTGTGCATTTGTCCGTGACACAAGAGGACAGGCAGCTAGAAAGTGACATGAAAAGCCTGACAGTGAAAAAAGACCTCTGCTCAGGAAAGGTCACAGCAAAGGTCAATGAACTTTCCTGGTGAGCACGATTGTGCCACCAGATAATGGGAAATGGCAGTGGATGGACCTCCAGGAGGTGTGAATAGGTTCACTTATCAAATCAGAAAATCAAGGCCAAGTGGGAAAATAAAAACATGGAAATACCACAAAATCCACAGCAATTTTACTATATGGATGATAACACAAGGCTGTTTACAAGTGAAAACCATCACAATAACAATAAATAATCTTAGGTCAAATCTTTCAGTTTGTTTCTAGGTTGATCTGCAAATGCAGTCTGTGTTGTTTCTAAACAGTGAGGACAAGTACGTTTGTTAATTCCTCAATTAGAGGACTCACTGTAAGCTACATGTATTTTTTAATTGTTTAATTAATATATGCATCATTTGCTTCACATAAGCATGGAAACAGCGTGGGTTTGTTTTGCACTTCAGAAATGGAGCAAAGAAACAAAACTGAGTAACAGAAGGAACCCTGTCATCTAGTTAGATTGGGAGCCCTCTTCTTTCTGGTCTGCATCATTGTCAACACTACAAAATGAGCACAAATATACACCAATGTTGTCCCAGTAAGGATACTGAAAGACACACAGAAGAATAAATTGTGAAGTTATACTCAGACATGAAATTAAATGTGAATTAAATACTCATAACAAAGTACCTAAATTATTAATAGTGATTATTCTGAAGTCTCATCAAGAAGCAGATGATGACATTTGAGCAGAAGATATTGGGCTAGATCAAGCAGTATGCTTCAGGGTTTTTTTATACCATGTCAGTGACACCAAATACTTGTAAACCTTGCTTAAGCAGGTAAATGATGCCTACAACTCCTTTAAATGTCACAAAGCTGAAGTGTATGAAGGTACCTGTCCTGCATTGCTTGATTTGTTGGTTACTTAGAAAAAGAGCACTGATTTTTAATGAGCTGGACACAGTGCAATGTCTGCTAGCAACATGAATCATTCAAGAGTGATTCTGCCTGTTTACTAACATTTTGCTTTAAAAAGGTTAAACCAAGCCTTTAATAATGACTTGGAAAAATGTAAAATCACAGTCTGTATATTTTGCAGTCTTCTAAAGATATTTCATGATGCTGGTTGGCAATTGGTTGCCTGTCTTCAGAATTTTGACTTAAATGCTGTCACAGCATCAGCTGCACGAATCAGTGTGTTGCTATTTCCATTAATTGAAGAAAATATTAGTTCTACTTTTCAAGCATCCTAAAAACATTTCCTAATTCACTCTCAGAGTGTTTTCTTTCTATGAGTAATAGGTGGATACAAGTATTATTAACACTAGAGAATTGTCAGACAGGTGTCCACCTGCAACACCACTTTATCAAATGCCTTTGGTTGTTTGACCCTGCTAGTAAAAGTCTTTATTACACAAGAAAGCAAGATGAGATACATTGTCATCTGTTGCCTTGGTCCCATAATCACCTGGGCTACTTAGTTTTTACCAGGTACATTATCAGAATACAGTTAAAAGAATATGCTTGATATTAGTCTGCCAAAAGAACAGGATTTATACTTTTCTGTTCTGGAGTTAGTAAGCAGAAATTTTCACTTAACATCTAAGTTTAGGAGATCTATAAATATTTTTGTAATTAAATATAGGTCAAGAAGACCATAGGGAATAGAACATGGTTGCAGAAAATGCTGACTTTGGAGTTTGAACCACACTTTGTGCAGAGCTATCTGGATGCTAGGAGATGAGAATACTTTGTGTACTAAGATAAGAATAAAGGTTGTGTAGTTTCACTGAAGTCAGTGATACGGAAGCATTAAGAGAGAATCTGATCCTGCAAAGTTTTGATTAAAATAATAGGCAGTGCCTGCCAGCTAGTGGGAAAGCAACTGAGATTTAAAGGAGTGGGACCCCAGCATTAATGGCTGCATCTAGCACACAGCTCTGAAGTCTTTTGCAGCTATTCTCTTACCACGGGCTTCTCTCCGTGTTCTTTCTAAGAATGACTTCCTCAATTTATAAATCAGTAAAATGTGCCTTGCAACGATACTAAGTTAATATGTATTAAAACATCTCTGATGACAGCTTTGGCACTCAGAGAACAAACACAGCTAGATTTATAGGCACAGGCAGTATCTTTTTCAAAGTCAACCCATGTAAATGGGAGACATATAATGGATGTAATAATCACAGTTATTTTTACAACAAAGTACTGCTATCTAATCTTTCTCTTTCCAAGAAGAAAACTAGTATCATTTCTGTGATAATGCCACTGTCTGCAACCTATTTTTCTTATTTTAGTTACTGCCTTACTAACTACTGAATTTGGCACACATTGTTACCTCCTCCTCTATATGAGAAGTAAAAAAAGAGCAAAAGAATTACTATAAACTACATTACAGGCCAACAGTGCACTTCACAATAAAAAAAGATATGCTTGAAAAATATGGGATAATGATGGAAAACTGGAGTGAATGCAATGAACTTCCTCTTCAGAAGGGGAAGGTGGAAAAGTGTGCAGTTCAGTGCATATTCCAGACAAAAAACCCCACAGAAACCTAACAGAATCATAAAAGGGTAGGGCTTGGAAGGGACTTCTGGGATCATCTAGTCCAGCACCCCTCAGCAGGTTCATCTACAGTGAGTCACACAGGAGCACGTCCAGGTGGGTTTTGAACGTCTCCAGGGACGGAGAATCCACAACCTCTCCTGGACTGTCTGTTCCAGGGCTCTGCCGCCCTCAAAGTGAAAATGTTTTCCTTATGTTACGGGTCCTCCTATGTTCCAGTTCGCGTCCATTGCTCCCTTGTCCTATCACCAGACACCAGTGAGAAGAGTCTTAGGACCTTGCTGAGTAACACGAGAACAAAAGCGATCTGAAATACCTTTAACACAGCAATGAACTGACGCGCGCCACAACGGCTTTCAGTGAGAAGAGAGGGAAGGTGAGGAGCCTGGCTTCTCCCTTTACCTCTACCCCGCGCCGGCCGGGTTATCCTTTTGCCAGGCCGTTCCAAGTCTCTCCTTCCTGCCCTCGCCGGGAAGTTACGGTCCTCAAGGGCACCTGCGGCTCTTAGCCACCCCTGCCAGGCGTCTGTGAGGACAGAACGGCAGAGGACGGGCGGAGCAGGGCGACGCGCTCGAGTCGCCGCTTCGCTCCGCGCTTCTTCCCTTCCTCTCTCCTCCCCGCCCCGCCCGACACAGCCGGCGGCGCCTCCGGGCGGCGGCTCCTCCCCCGCCGCTCGCCGTGCCGCGCCTGTGGCAGCCCGGCAGCATGGCGGCGGTGGAGACCCGTGTCTGCGAGACGGCCGGCTGCAGTAGCGAGGCCAAACTGCAGTGCCCGACCTGCCTCAAGCTGGGTATCCAGGGTTCCTACTTCTGCTCTCAGGTGAGGCCTCACAACCGCCTTCTCGCCGCTGCCCAGCGGCTCGACTCCTTTTCCTGTCCCCACTCCCAGCCGCACGCTACGGGCCGGGTTTTCGCTCGTAGCGCCGGTATATCGCTGCTCTTTCGCAGAGAGGAAATACGGGAGGGGTGGCGGGCGAGACGTATTGAGATTACCAGTCAGCAAATGGGACCGGTGTGCGAGCGCGAGGTTCCGGTGCAGGAACCAGCTCCCCTCGTGTGCTCCCGGCCGCCCGGGCCCGGCCCTTCGCTCCCGGGTTTACTGCCCAGTCCGGCGAGATCCCTGCGAGCTTGGGCGAAGAGGGTTCGCTGGTTTGACCCCACAGAAAGTTCCCTTGCGTAGGGTGGGGGAGGAAGGAAGAGTGGGAGCCTGAGGGGTGCCAGGCCTGCGGCCACGGGGTGGAGCGGGAGCCCCTCCGCTCCTCGTGGCTGGAGGTAAGGCGGGAGGGAGGCTTCATCGCTGACGAGCGGCCGTAGCCTTCGTGAGAGGGTGCACGTTTTTCGCTCTGCCTGAAGGTTTAGTGGTCCGCTCTCCCCTACCTTAAAAATAAGGACTTAGTGGGACTTAATGAGACGTGCTCATCACATTCCAGCGTGTGCGTTTCAATGTCTGCATCAGCTCTGCCTCTGGAGTTGCATGGTTTTGGTAAACGCTGGGAGACTTGTTGCTCTGAAAACGGATTTTCTGTTTCCTTTGCGAGCTTGTGGGGAAATGATTTGGTGCTGTTCTCTCTCTCTCTCTATATATTTTTTTTTTCCCAGTATGGATTCGTAGAATGGCTTGCTTATATATTGCTGTATTTTCAGATATTTTAATTTAAATATGCCGAACAAGGAGATTCAGGTTAGGCCACTTGTCATGCAGCCCTCAACTCCTGTCAAAACACATGCTGCGGGTCCTACCCTCACTTAGTACCACAGCTGTATGTAACATAGGCTTGTCCTTAAATAGGAAGGACTTTCTCATAGCTGTCAATGGTCTAATTCTTTGAACTTTTTGTAGGTGTCATTTCTTTTCAACATCAGTGAGGAAGTACCTGTTTAATTCTGAGATTATCCTAGAACTTCATTGTGGGAATTAAAATTCAGGGTAAAATGAGTGAATTTCTGTAGACAAAATCATTCAGTCACATCAGCTGGATTAATTTACTGATCAGACATTTTTTTTTCTGAGCCAGAATGTAAACTGGTAGTTACGGTTTGCATAGGACTAGGGGAAAGCTTTTGACATGTGTTAGCTGCACAGTTTCTGGTGCTTTCCTGTCAAGTCTGGTGCCAGATGTTGGAAATCAGTGCAAAATTAGATTGACTGCGACTCAAAATTGCTGTGACAATTCTGTATCTCTAGTTTCTGTGTGGTGCTTATGGCTGGTTTGTAGGATTGACTGCATTTTACTACCCATTTTGACACGTCTGATATAAAACTCACCATAAATGAGTTGAGCATCTACAAATATTAATTGGTGGTGGTTAGTTTGGTTAACAGACCAAACAAGCTTATGTGAGGAGTTATAGTAACATCTTCACTCTCTTCAGCCCATACTCAATTCAGCTTATTTCATACAGGATAGAGGTTCTTGTTATCTATATATTTGGCTTAATTCTTTTGAATTGTCTGCTACTGTTGTAAAGTAAAAGGGGGATCACTGGAAATATTCATTAGCTTGTCATAATAGGCTGCTGGGTAACTGACTACATGCCCGTTAAGCTGTCCTGCCTAGAAAATAAAATACTGAACTGGGTATCCCAGTCATCTTACCTCTGACTGACCTTGGATGTGGTGTTCTTCCTTACTATGCCTTGTGTCCACTGCAGTAGGTAAGTTATTCCCCATATGAAAGGTGCTTTCAAGGCATTGGGGCATATGTGTTACAGAAAAGGGAATTAATAGCTCTCTGTTAACAGTGAGAGAAAAGTGTCTGTGTTCAGCCTTCATCTGGTGTGTGCAGTGGAGGAGACTGGCTGCAGTGCATCACTGGTATGTTGTAAGCATGGTCAGGAGGGTAGGTGAAGTGCCTCTGACAACCTGACTGTGTTGAGATAGGCACATGATAGACAAAGAGGTCTTAAAAGCCAGAGAATTTTCTCTGAAACTGAGCAAGTTTCAGCTGTCAGTATTGGACTGGTTGGCACTTGTGAAACTTTCCCAAAGTTTGGTGATTTTCTTTCCATCATGGTATCACATGCATAAATATCTGTTAGATAAGTTAGCAAGTGGACCTAGGATGGTATTCCACTTCACAGCACAACCTGCATTGTAGCTGACAGTGTTATTCCCTCCATCCAAAGATGAAGAGTTCTACCACTTCCATTGAGCTGGCCCTGGTGAGTCACTTCTGGGGTTTTTAGGGTTTTCTTTTAATGGAGGAAAAGCAGCTGGATTACACTTTCTGCTAGTTATTTTCCCCAAAGCTGTGTGCTGCAGGATCATAAAACAGTGCTTCAGGAGCATGTGGCCAAAGAGCACTTGCCTGTTGTGGCCCAGTTTGGTATAGTCATAAAATCAGCCTGTTCTTACTGAGCATAGTGGTGTTAGCTGTGGGTATGCAGGCACGGGTGTGAGTGCAGGATGATAGTGACAAGCTGCCTGGTGTCTCTTTGAGGGGTAAGAGCATCTGTACAGACATGCATTCTAGGTTAATTAATTTCTTTGAAAGCATAGAGTGACTTTTTCATATAGCTGAAATGCCAATCAAAGATAAAACCAAACTTTTCCAATGCTAAGAATAAACAATAGAAAAGTGTGAAGGGTAACCAGTACAGAGCAATGTGTTTGGATTATAAACAGGAACATGCAATTCTTTGAGAAATGCTAATGCAGGTGGTATAGGACGGAGAATCTCAGTCTAGTGAGGAGATGGATTAAACATTGTATTTTGTCGTTGCACATAGGGAACTGAACTTTTCAAGTAGATTGTATCAAGACAGTGATTTTTCCAGGGGATTTATTGTTTGTATTTCGCCTTTCCTTAAGAAAAGGTGGTGTTATTCTCGTCATTCGGGATTTTTTTCCCTGCTTTCTGCCACACAAGGAGTATGTCTTAAAAACATAGTCTGAAAATGCTTATTCTGAAGTAGTTTGACATCTTTTGAAATTCCTTTGAGCCAACACTGTTTCATTTCTGGATGTTGTGCACCTTGGAAAGTGGGTACTGTTGCCGTTGAATAACAGTTGTGTTTGTGGATTGTGAGCGAAAAGGGAGCCAAGGCGGAGAAGTTCTGGTCTAGCAGGGAGATTTTGAACTAATAATGGTGATGGAGTAATATGGATGGCTTTTAGTAGTGAAAGAGCTCTGAGATGGTGTGTTGACTTCCCCTCCCCCTCCCCGCTCTGCCCCAGCATTTTTAAAATTTATTTAGTTCACTCCAAGGTGTACTGAGAGGGGAATATTCTGTTGAGGGAGTCTGCTTCCTTTTACCCTTTAATAATACCTTAATGTAGGCTAGTAAATCAGATACTGTCAGTTACCTTCTTTCACTCTCACTTTTTCTTTTGTAGAGACTTACTACAGTGTTGCATATGTTTATCATCTTAGACCAAATTATTGTATTTCACTTTATCTTATGAATGTGGAAATAACACAGATGCCCAGCATCACATCTCAAGCATGTTGTTCCTCCTACTAAGATGAACTTGCTATTGTGAAATCTGCCTTTATAGATACACAAGATTTGTGTGTAAATTCTATATAGTATACATAAACAGTGTATTTAAATACTCAATTTACATTTCTTCTATGCCTTCTACAAGCTGCTGAATGGTGAGCAGAGGGAAAGTAGTGACTGTTTTTGATATTTCCACTTACCACTTTTATAAGAGCTTTCTAATTGTAGATTGATCTCTATATTAATAATTTTGTGTTGTTTTCATGAAAACTTCCTCTCCTTATAGTATTTATATCTGTATAAGTGGCTTGGACGAAACAGAGTAGTCTGAGGTTTTCTGTGGTGTGGACTGGATGCTGGTGTAGGGGCATTCTCCAGCCAAAATCAGAAATACCAATTTCTAGCCACATACTGGAAGCATTTGCTTATTATAAACTCAGTGGCCTGGGCTGCATTATTTTCTCTGAAAAGCAGAGGCCACAGATTGCTATCATAATGGTATTCCTGACTTTCTTGAGCAGAATGGTTGTCCCTTCTCACTTTCTGTACCCATGTGTTGTCAGTTCCAAAGAGGTCCAGGTATATAGAATGATCTGGCTACAGTCAAAAGCATAGATTGTGACGTGGTGAGACTGCCACACATAAGCAGTGGTTGGACATGTGTTTTAGATGTTTGAAGAGAAACCACTTCTGAATTGTATAGTAGGTAGCAGACTCTCTTACAGTGGTCAGTACCCACTGATGAGGCTCTTTCCATTTGAGAGTGGGGTAAGAAATGCTGCTCTGTTTTCTCAGTGGGTTTGTGTACTGACATATGCCTGTTTGAGAGGCGTATGTTCACTGATGCTCAGCCGTGGGCACTTGGCAGTTTTGGATACTCAAAGTCATGGGAATTCTTGAAAAATTGTGATCCTGGAAAAAAATATGCTGTCAGTTCACTCCCCACTTGGCTGTTTGCTTTCACCTTCAGTGTGTTGGAGGTGTGGAGCAGGGAGCAGTGGACCTGGATGAAACTATTTTTCACCTTTTGTCATGTCAGGCTGTAGGACATAAGCACTGTATTTCATTCTTAGTTCCCTGTTCTCTGCTGTGCCTAAAATAGGCTAAAAACACGCTGCTTGGATCCAGCTGCAACACACAAGGGTTTCTTTCGGCATTCTGCAGATACTGCCTCCTAGAAGATCTTTTGACAGATTCCCTTCACCAGAAAGCTGGCCTTTTTCATGGCCTATAAATCACTGTAAATACCTGTGTCTGTGGTGAATGCCTGGTTATTGCTGAGGAACAAAATCTGAGCCCTTCAGTTTGTGAAGGTAAAACTTCAGATTCCTGTAGGCAGGCCTCCTGAGCGAGTGTTCAATATACTGAAAAGATAGGCCAGTTGGAATTTTCTTTGGTGCGTTGCTCTCTTGCTATTCTCAGAAATTCACTTGTGTGTCTTTTGTAAATCTGAATAGCTGCAAAATGCAGTCCCTTCTTCAAAGGAAGGGCTCTGCCATGTGGGACCCAGGACTCTCTGAGCAAGAGAAGAAGAAAACCATTGTTTCTGATACCAGGGTGCTGCATTTAGTTGCTTCCCTTGGATTTGAATCTCAGAATGCATCTTCAGCTCCTTGGAAGAACTGTCTAGTCAGGTATGCTGCTTAGGCTACTTGGAAATTTTGTACTGAGTTTTACGAGCCAGAAACTGTCTCTTGGGCTTGTACTAAACCTTGAAAGAGCAGGGTTCAGTGTGCTAAAAAGAGGCAATTTTATTTCACTGTCAAATGCATTAATGCTTACATTCATAGAATCATAGAATCATAGAATGGTAAGGTTGGAAGGGACCTCAAGGATCATCTAGTTCCAACCCCCTGCCATAGACCTCCCACTAGCCCACTAGTACAGGTCACTCAAGGCCTTGTCCAGCCT
>WBNM01009010.1:4124-14124 GCA_013399055.1 Ramphastos sulfuratus | reverse complement strand
CATCTTGGTGGCCTCCTCTGGACCCACTCCAACACTTCCATGTCCTTCCTGTGCTGGGGGCTCCAGAACTGCACACAGGACTGCAGGTGGGGTCTGAGGAGAGCAGAGCAAAGGGGCAGAATCCCCTCCCTTGCCCTGCTGTCCACGCTGCTCTTGCTGCAGCCCTCACCCTCTCCAGCATACACAACACACACACACACACACACACACACACTAATGAGTCTTTGTGGAGCCTCTAGGTGTGCTGGGGACATACTCCTGATTTGATAATTGATCTTCAGTGTCTAACCTCCCTTGGGATGGATTTGCCAGCCTAAATAAGTAACAGGAGGAGTCTTATTGCTGTTTTTATCCTATGTAGCATCGTGGACTCTTTATTGCAGCTGTTACAGAGCTGAGAGCTCTTCCCATATTTTGTCCTTCACTTGTCTTTAGTTCACAATCCACAAATTTTAGAATACAGCTTTAACATGTAAGTAGCCAGAAAGCATAAGTGTTGCTTAATCCTGAGATGAAACCTAGCTCCTCCTCCTGTGCCACTAACAGAGGGATGCATCCACTATGACATGTTAAAGGAATAATTAAAAACTTCATTCACATGCAATATGAAGTGACCAGAAATGACTGCACCCTGCTTTGAGATGTGCTGCAATTTTACCATTCATTACTTTTGATTGCTCTAGTTTTCTAAAGATGATAAATGACCCTCCAAATGGGAGTCTGCCAGAGGCATACAGGAAGCAATCCATAGTATATGGATTTGTTCAGTGGCATTTATAGACCTTGATTAAAATTCAACCTAGGCTGGAGTGATGAGAAGACTGTTTACTGAGAGCTGAAGTCCAGGGTTGCACTGCAGACAGGCCAGAGGGATGCACAGATTGAAACATTTTACCTTGCCTGCCTGCATCTGGCTGTCAGGAGCCAGTGGCACTCTGCAAGAGAGGTATCAACATTTCTGAGCTGCTGTTTGCAACTTTTAGTTCTCGTTGTTCTCAAGTTGATGTCTGCATGAGGCCAGCATCAGAGATCATGGCAGTAACAACAGCCTTGCTAGCTGGATATGTGGTTTTTGTTGACTACTACAGCTGCTATGTTTAGATACTTCATTTTAAAGTCATATATATTAGAAAGTAAAACAGACATCAGTTTTATGCCTCTTTTCCCTTAGCCCCACTCAAGCACATCACTGTGCATCTCTGTAGAAAGATGAAAGTGTTACTGTCTCTTATGTCTCTCTCTCTGGCAGGAGTACCTAAGTACCACATCAAGCAAACACAAATGGGCAAAGCAAACAAACCAGCAAACCAACAGAAAAAGAAATGCACAAGCACCCCCCAGCTCCTCAGCAAGCACTGTCTCCAGCCTTTACTCTGCTCTCCTCAGACCCCACCTGCAGTCCTGTGTGCAGTTCTGCAGCCCCCAGCACAGGAAGGACATGGAAGTGTTGGAGCAGGTCCAGAGGAGGCCACCAAGATGCTGAGAGGGCTGCAGCAGCTCTGCTGTGAGGACAGGCTGAGAGAGTTGGGGCTCTGCAGCCTGGAGAAGGCTTCCAGGAGACCTTGGAGTAGCCTTCCAGGATCTGAAGGGGGCTCCAGGAAGGCTGGGGAGGGACTATTGAGAAGGTCTTGCAATGCCAGGACAAGGGGCAATGGGTTTGAAGTGGCAGAGGGGAGACTGAAAGTGGATGTTAGGAGGAAGTTGTTTGCAGTGAGGGTGGTGAGACACTGGCACAGGTTGCCCAGGGAGGTTGTGGCTGCTCCCTCCCTGGAGGTGTTCAAGGCCAGGTTGGAGGAGGCCTTGAGTGACCTGTACTAGTGGGAGGTGTCCCTGCCTATGGCAGGGGGTTGGAATTGGATGAGCTTTGAGGTCCCTTCCAACCTTACCATTCTATGATTCAGGAGGGGTCTTTGTCACAAGGTTTTTCAGTAAACTTCTTAGCTGTGTATGTGTCATGAAAAATAGTGATTTACTGAAGCAAATCATGTGGGAAATGGTCCTTACTGAGATCATTACATATGGAATCAGGAAAAATGAGTAGTTTGGTCCCAGTTTTGGCAGTAGTCATTGGTATCAGTTTCTAACTCTTAAATGTTGCTCAAAAATGGTTACTGGTAGCTATTCGCTATTTAAAAGAGCAGGACTACTGTGGTAGGGTTAAAATTACACCCCCACCCCCACCCCCTCCTAAAATAAAATCACCAGACTAGCTCAGAAGGTTTGGAAGTAAGATAAAGCTATATACTGACAGCAAGCTAAAATCTAAAAGCATATAATACAATGCATAGAGAATCATAGAGTCACAGAATGTGAGGGGCTGGAAGGGATCTCCAAAGCTCATCTGGTCCAGCCCCCCTGCCAGAGCAGCATCACCCAGAACAGATCACACAGGAACACATCCAGATGCTTCTTGAATATCTCCAGAGAGAGAGACTCCACAAACCCCCTGGGCAGCCTGCTCCAGTGCTCTGTCATCTTCACAGGGAAAAAATTCTTCCTCAGGTTCCCGTGGAACCTCCTGTGCCTCAGCTTCCACCCATTGCCCCTTGTGCTGTCACTGGGCATCACCCAGCAGAGCCTGGCTCAGGCCTCCTGGCACTCACCCTGCACACACTTATAAACATGAATGAGGTCACTCCTTGGTCTCCTCCTCTCCAAGCCCCAAGCCCCAAGCCCCAAGCCCCAGCTCCCACAGTCTCTCAAGGAAGATGCTCAACTTCCTTCATCGTTTTTGTGGCTCTGTGCTGGACTCTCTCCAGCAGCTCCTGTCCTTCTCGAGCTGGGGGGCCCAGAACTGGACACAATATATTTACAATTTAGAAATAACAGAGAGATTCCCTCCCTGGACAAACTCAGGAGGGGCTAACAGCCACCTTCTTCTCCCCCTCAGAGAGAAAACCAGGCCCCAACTTAGCCAAGGTTAGTGCAAGATCAGCAAGATCAGCCAGTGTGGGGACAAGAAGAGGAGGAGGCAGGAAGCAGCAGAGAGCAGGAGAATTTGTGCAACAAATTATTATATACTACCCCAGCAAATGAATGAAATGATGTAGACTTAGCTATTGGTTTTCTCCTACAACCAATCACCTATTTTATTTTCTATTGAAAAATGTTCCAAAAGTTCCTGTTTTCTTGTTTATAATTTATTAGAGTGCTACTAGCTCTGAACTGCTGCAGCTGCTAACATCTGAAATGGAGCAAAAAGTGGCACAGTAATTGAGCCTTGAGGGGCGACTTGGCACTTAGGGAAGTTCATACTGCAGTTTGTGGGTGCTTTCCAGTAATGAATGCACTTAATGATGTTTTGTCTAAGATGTGCTGAGCTATAATCATAACTCATCCAGATGTATGAAGATTTCTTCCCAGAGATAGTGACTGGCACTGGAATGGGCTGCCCAGGGAGGTGGTGGAGTCGCCGTCCCTGGAGGTGTTGAAGCAAAGCCTGGGTGGGGCACTTAGTGCCATGGTCTGGTTGGTTGGCTGGGGCTGGGTGATAGGTTGGGCTGGGTGAGCTTGGAGCTCTCTTCCAACCTGCTTGATTTATGATTCTATGAAAAGGTGAGGGGCTTGGTGTGTTAAGAGGCTTGGTGATGCTGCTCAGCTGGGGGTCTTGTGAGCTCTGATCTCTGCGTGTGAACATGGAACATCCCTTCAGAAAAAGCTTCTGGTTCATAGAATCACAGAAGGGTAAGGTTGGAAAGGACCTCAAAGTCACCCAGTTCCAAGCCCCTGCCATAGGCAGGGACACCTCCCACTAGCACAGGTCACTCAAGGTCTCATCCAACCTGGCCTTGAACACCTCCAGGGAGGTTGTGGAGCACAGAATCACCCAATGTGATCAAAGATCACATTTGGGTGATTCTGTGCTCCACAACCTCCCTGGGCAACCTGTGCCAGTGTCTCACCACCCTCACTGCAAACAACTTCCTCCTAACATCCACTTTCAATCTCCCCTCTGCCACTTCAAACCCATTGCCCCTTGTCCTGTCATACCAAGCCCTTGTCAGTAGTCCCTCCCCAGCCTTCCTGGAGCCCCCTTCATATCCTGGAAGACTACTCTAAGGTCTCCTGGAAGTTTAAAACTTGTTTTTCAGTTACCTACTGGTGCAGCTAACTAGTTTGATAAGGTTAGTCTAAGAACTTGCACAACTGTAAGTGGTACTGGCTTAAAGCTTTTTAAGGATGTTGAAGCATCAATCTCAAACAATAGTTCAGAAATTATTAAAACAACCAAAAAAAGAAACAGGTAGTTTAGAGCAGGGATGAGGGTTAGCAACACAAGTAAAAAAGTACTTTTTTGCCTTTTTTCCACAAGGTTGCAAAATGTAATGTATCTGTTCTGTGCCTTTGGGAGTTTCTTAGATGTCCTACTCAACATTTGAAGTATGTGCTGATAAAAAGTGTTCACTATGTTGCTGGTGAAGTGTGTGCTGATAAAAAAAAAAATCACTATGCTGCTGCTGAAGTGTGTGCTGATAAAAAATGTTCACTATGCTGCTGGTGAGCTTTCCAGTTTCAGTCAGTCTAGCAGTGTCAGGTGTCTGCAGAGTGACGGGGGAGAGCTGTTGGATGAACAGCTGAACAATTTGTGCAATGCAGATTTAAGAGTTCAAAAATCAACATTAATTTGCACTTAAGGAGGGGGGGAAGAGACCAACAGGGACTGAGATTTGGAGGAAGTTGAGGTCGCTGAGAAACAAGAGCAAAGTAGTTCTGGAGAAAGCCAAAGCAGCTTCAACCAGTGACAGTAACTTGTGCATTTAGCTTTCCTTGGCTTGTGTGATCTAAGTGTCTGCTGTTGGAGACAACAAGGAGCACTGTGTCACTTGGCAGGTAATTAGGAAGTAGAAAAATCTCCTCCCTCTGATGATCTGTCTACTAAGTACAGTGCATGCATTTCTGGATGCTGCAGATTCATGATGGTTTTGCACTGCAGTGTCCATGGTAGTGCCAGATACCTGATGCTAGTATATTAAATGTGCATACAGTGCCTCCAGGTTCTCTTCCAACATGTGAGCTAGCTCAGTGCATGTATTTCAGGGTGCTACAGATCCAGGATGATTTTGTACTGCAGTGTCCATAGTAGTGTCAGATACTTGATGCTAGTAAGATAAATATGGATAAAGTGCCTTCAGGGTCTCTTCCAACGTGTGAACCAGCTCAGTGCTGGATGCTACAGANGCTCCACAACCTCCCTGGAGGTGTTCAAGGCCAGGTTGGATGAGGCCTTGAGTGACCTGTGCTAGTGGGAGGTGTCCCTGCCTATGGCAGGGGGTTGGAACTGGCTGATCTTTGAGGTCCCTTCCAACCTTACCATTCTATGATTCTATGATGGTTTTGCACTGCAGTGTCCATGGTAGTGCCAGATACCTGATGCTAGTATATTAAATGTGCATACAGTGCCTCCAGGTTCTCTTCCAACATGTGAGCTAGCTGTCTCCAAGGAATTTGTTAGTTCTCAAGCAAGCATAATTGGTAAGGCCTTTCCTCACACCCTATGTCACTGAAGCCTTTTAAAGGTATCTGTGCTTCATCTTTAATCATTCTCCTCTCTAAACTTATTTTTTTTTTCCTACACAAAAAGAATCAAACCAAAAGATGCTTCCAAAACCTTGCATTTCAGAGTAGTGTTTTTACATTCTCCATCTTGAGTGCCTCGAGTGCCAGTGCCAGGAGAGGTTTAGTCATTCTGTCTTGTCCAGTTTGTCTCATGCTCCAGATCTTTCTGACACAGTTTTTTGTGTCTCTTCCCCCTCATGTTCCCTTGAACTCCTATTTTTTTTACTAGGTCACTCTCAGTTCATGAGAGTCAGTGGCAGTGTTTCTCTCGCCGTATATAATGCAGCAACACCTTTTGATGGGTGTCTTTATTCCTAGTTGCTTTGAGTAATCTCTGCTAAACTGAAGACCATGATTTGGTTTGGCTGACCACGTGGGTGCATTTTTGGTGCACAAAAATGAACAGTTCTCAAAGAAGGCTCCAGGGTGGGATCTTGCAGGGTAGCTCCTGCTCCCCGTGAGCTGGTACTGCCTTTCCCCTCTGTGGCTCGCTCTGTCCGTGGGAGTCAGACACTGACAATCTGTAGGTGCACAGCTCTGTTTCACAAGGTTAGAAATGCAGATTTTCAGGGGCAGTCTGGGTAGAGGACACACAGAAGTGTGCTCATTGCATTCCCCTAGAAGGCAGGTGGTTAACCATGCACACATCTGACCTGCTAGACACAGCCTATATGCTGGATGTGGCCTGTAACTCCACCCAGTGTGGTCTAGTGCAGCATGACTTGTATCTCCACTAAGTATTTCTAGGGTCTGGCTCCTCAGTGTGTGGCCTTCAGTGATGTTTAGAAGTCATGAAGCAAGCAGAATGTTTCCTATCCCCTTGCTAGACCAATGCATACTAATCCTGCAAAAATGATCTTGTACTAGAGCAATCTGGGGACAATATAAGAATTCTCTAATAATGCAGGATGTTGAGCAAAGAAATGCATTCTCTTCTGCAGTTTCCATGGCTGCATAAATGTCCACATGTGTCTCTGAGATCCTCTAAAGTTTATAGAGAATGCTGAAGTAGCTGTGTGAAGAGAAATTTGCTGTTTAAGTTGTGCTTGCTCAGTGCCAGACCTGCGATGCTGGAGAGCTGTTGGATGAAGCTGATCAGTTCTGTGTTTGTCCCAAGTACAAATGAACACAGAATCAGAGAAACATAGAAACAGAATCATAGAATCATAGAAGCATAGAATGGTTTAGGTTGGAAGGGACCTCAAAGATCATCCAGTTCCAACCCCGCTGTGCCATAGGCAGGGACACCTCCCACTAGTACAGGTCACTCAAGACCTCATCTGACCTGATCTTGAACACCTCCAAGGAGGTTGTGGAGCACAGAATAACCCAACATGATTAAAGATCACGTTGGGTGATTCTGTGCTCCACAACTTCCCTGGGCAGCCTGTGCCAGTGTCTCACCACCCTCACTGCAAACAACTTCCTCCTAACATCCACTTTCAATCTCCCCTCTGCCACTTCAAACCCATTGCCCCTTGTCCTGGCATTACAAGACCTTGTCAATAGTCCCTCCCCAGCCTTCCTGGAGCCCCCTTCAGATACTGGAAGGCTACTCTGAGGTCTCCTGGAAGCCTTCTCTTCTCCAGGCTGCAGAGCCCCAACTCTCTCAGCCTGTCCTCACAGCAGAGCTGCTGCAGCCCTCTCAGCATCTTGGTGGCCTCCTCTTGACCCACTCCAACACTTCCATGTCCTTCCTGTGCTGGGGGCTCCAGAACTGCACACAGGACTGCAGCTGGGGTCTGAGGAGAGCAGAGCCAAGGGGCACAATCCCCTCCCTTGCCCTGCTGCCCACACTGCTCTTGCTGCAGCCCAGCACACAGTTGCTGTCTGGGCATCATCTGCAGTGTCACTGTGTATAACAAAGATCTGTTCACTTTTGCAAAGCTGATGTTGAGTAAGAAATAGAAGTAGTAAATGATAAAACTCTGAGTGTGCTCCTCCTCTGTGTGTGAGATGTTGAAATGTAGTTTTTGAGTTTTGGATCAGCCTAGCCAGGGTCCCTTAATGTTCCTGCTGCCAAAGCTGAGTTCACTGGGAGAGCTGGATCAAGTCCTGAGGGTGACCTTGCTGCCACAAAAGCCTTGTAAATTGATCCTTAGAGGAGGATTCCTCTTGCTCTACAGGCAGCTTTTCAAAGCTGGTGCATATTACAACTTAAGTTCTCTCCAATTCAGCACTTCAAATGAGGTGTAGACTGTGGGGACAGTGACCAACAGATCAGGAATGGCTAACAGCTTTTAGAGAGTGTAATATGGTCCTCAGTGAACCTGCTGCCAAGTGTAAGCTGCGTGGAAAGTATGGGGGGAAGCAAAAAAGCAGCTCTCTGCCAATGGTTCATAAAAAGCAACAGCTTTTTACGCTGTGCAATTTACCAGAGGGAGAGTTTATTCAGGCACAGCTTGATCTGGCAGGATTTGGGGCAGGTAGTAAAGCCCACAAGCTTCACTTGCCCAGAATTACTCATCTGACAGCCAGTATCAGGTTTTAGTTTGGAGCAATCACATTTTGTTGCAAGTTCTGGCAGTGTCAAGCAGTGAGTGGCTGGATTGGTGCTGGCTGTGTGGGGTTCTGGCTCCATACCTGTGACTGGAAGGAGGATGTGTGAAGGGCTGCTCCCGTCCCAGGCACTCTGAGCTCTGAAGCTGTAATCAGGCAGATGTCTTGTCAGCAGTCTTCAGCACTCTGATGAAAGAGGGGAAAAAAAAAAAGACAGAAAAAAAGAAGAAAAACAGAATTAAAAAGAAGGGAAAAAAGAAAAAAAGAATTAAAAAGAAGGGAAAAAAGAAAAACAGAATTTAAAAAGGGAAGAAAAGAAAAAAAGAAGAAAAACAGAATTAAAAAGAAGGGAAAAAAGAAAAAAGAATTAAATAAGGGAAGAAAAGAAAAAAGAAGAAAAACAGAAATAAAAAGAAGGGAAAAAAGAAAAATAGAATTAAAAAGAAGGGAAAAAAGAAAAAAAGAATTAAAAAAGGGAAGAAAAGAAAAAAAGAAGAAAAAAAATTTAGAAAAAAAGAAAAATAATAAGAAAAAAGAAAAAAGAAATAATTTTTAAAAAAGGAAAAATTATTTTTAAAAGAAAAAATAAATAATTAAAAGAAAAAGAAAGAAAAAGAAGAAAACAAGAAAAAAATTAAAAAAAATAATTGAAAAAGAAAAAAAATAAAAAAGGAAAATTACAAGAAAAAAGAAGAAAAAAGAAAAAAGATAAAAAGAAAATAAAAAGAAAAACGATAAAGAAAAAAGAAAAAAGAAAAAAAGAAAAAATAGAAAAAGAAGAAAAAATTTTAAAAATATTCAAAAAAAGAAGAAAAAGAGAAGAAAAAAGAAAAAACAAAGAAAAAAGGAAAAAATATAAAAAGAAAAATAGAAAAAAATAAAAAAATTAAAAAGATAAAATGAAGAATAAAAGAAAAAATGAAGAAAAAAGAAAAAAAAAGAAAAAAAGGAAAAATATAAAAAGAAGAAAACCAGAAAAAATTTTAAAAATTTAAAAAGACAAAAAGAATAAAAGAAAAAAAGAAGATGAAAGAAAAAATGAGAAAAAAAGGAAAAAAGAAAAAAGAAAATAAAAAGAAAAAAGATAAATAAAAAAGAAAAAATAAAAATACAAAAAAGAAAAGAGAAAAAAGAAAAAGAAAAAAATTTAAAAGGGAAAAGAAATTAAAAATAAAAAAAGGAAAGAATAGATTTTTACTTTGCTCAAATTGCCTTGTTTTGAGTAAATGAAGGTTTTAAACAAAAGAAAAAAGAAAACAAAAGAAAAAAGAAAGCAAGCAGGGCTGTAAACTGTGTCTTCCTTGTTGCAAGCAGCTGGTTGTCAAAGCTGGTTCTGTTGCAATGCTGCCCTGCAAGGCAGCTGCAGTCACCCAAGGNAGGGATGGGGTGTGGCTGCAGTCAGGCAGGGATGGGGTGTGGCTGCAGACAGGCAGAGATGGGGTGTGGCTGCAGTCAGGCAGGGATGGGGTGTGGCTGCAGTCAGGCAGGGATGGGGAGTGCCTGCAGACAGCCAGGGATGGGAAGTGCCTGCAGACAGGCAGAGATGGGGAGTGCCTGCAGACAGGCAGAGATGGGGAGTGCCTGCAGGCAGGCAGGGATGGGGAGTGCCTGCAGGCAGGCAGGGATGGGGAGTGCCTACAGACAGGCAGTGGGTCCGTAAGTGGAGGCACATCCTGCTGGCTGGCACTGCTGCTGCCCTGTTTGTGGTGGGGTCGAGTTCCTAAAGGGGACTGAGCTGCTCGAGAGCAGTGAAGGGGAGAAGGACTTAGGAGTCCTGGTTGATGGCAGGATGGACAGGCAGTGGGTCCGTAAGTGGAGGCACATCCTGCTGGCTGGCACTGCTGCTGCCCTGTTTGTGGTGGGGTCGAGTTCCTAAAGGGGACTGAGCTGCTCGAGAGCAGTGAAGGGGAGAAGGACTTAGGAGTCCTGGTTGATGGCAGGATGG
>WBNM01009000.1:3945-34425 GCA_013399055.1 Ramphastos sulfuratus | reverse complement strand
ATTTGTAAAAATGCTTTTTATTATCTTTCACAGAGGTGGCCAGCTGAAGTTCTAACTGCGCCTTAGCCTCTCTAATTTTTCTCCTACATAATCTAGCGACTTCCTTAAACATGTCAGGAGAAGCCTTCCCCTCCTTCCAAAGGCGATAGACCCTCTTTTTTTCCCCTAATTCCTTCAGGAGCTGCTTGCTCATCCAGGCCGGTCGCCTTCCCCGCCGGCTCCCCTTTTGGCACATGGGAACTGCCAGTTCCTGTGCCTTCAAGAGCTCCTGTTTAAAGTAGGTCCAACCATCCTGGACCCCTTTGTTCTTAAGGGCTGCTGCCCAGGGGACTTTGTAAATAAGTTTCTTGAACAAGTTGAAGTTTGCCCTCCGGAAGTCCAAGGTGAGGGTTCTGTTCTTGCTCCTCTCTATCTCCCTGCATATTGAAAACTCCACTATTTCATGGTCACTACACCCTAGGCAGCCTCCCACTGTAACATCTCCCACCAGCCCTTCTCTATTGGAGAACAGCAGGTCAAGCAGAGCAATGAGTAAGGCCCAAATAATTCTAAGTTTAACCCCAGAGGCATTCAGTTTGTAGGCCAAACCATCTGCCTAGCATGCCTGACAACAAGTGACATGCAATCCTCCAGACTGACATTTTTGCCCAGGCCAAAGGCATACCCACAGTAGGAAATACATACTGAATGCTGACCTTGTGCATTTTCAGCTTCAGTGAAGATCTAATAACTTGTAAGTATCTTTGGAGTGTACAAGGCTATTTGAATTTTGGAAATTCAATACCAGAAGCAAAGCACACTCCAGCATACAACACTTCCAGCATCACAGAGAGCTTACTTTGGAAATCAACTGAATTACCTGGCAAGTACTGGGAAGAAGAAATGCAGTTAAAGCAGAGAAATCAGAGATGGGGGAAGAGAAACCAACGGTTAACAGATTAAGAATTGAAAAGCATGAGTTAATACAATTTTAAAGTAAGGAAGGACAAAGCACATTTATTCTGGAAATTCTAACTGTAGTATAAACTATCTTAAATGCATTTTCCTTTAGTGATTGCTAAAACGAATATAGATAGTTTATGATGACACTGGATAGTGCCACTAAGATCCACTTTGATCCAGAAGATGCAGTATCTTGTCTTCAGAATCAAAGACTCCAGTTGAAATAAAGCCAACAATCACCACCATTAGAGCCCAGACATTAAATTGTTGCAAGAAAAGTTCCAGAATACAAAACCATGACAATCCACATGTCCTGTGATTGGATGTTTTAAAATAAAATACTGATTAAAAAAAAGAGAAATTAAAAAAAAAAAAATCCACAAAAGCAGTTGCAAATTATTTTGCTCTTGTTAGAGATAATAAATTTAGAGGAATATGAAAGCCAAATACTTCTGGAACAAAAGCCTGTCTTTCTAGAGGAGTATAGCTTGTTAGAGAAGGGAAGGTTTGTACCAGAAGTGTGTTATCCATTATATCATATACTTCAATACATTTTTACCTTTTCAATATCTTCATTGCTATCATTCTGTCCATTTCCATAAAGTCGAGCATAAAGTCTCCAGATCTCCCCATCATTTGTCACTCGTGAAGTCACTCTGCCCAACAGCTCTTGCAATTTTCCCTTCAATCCACTTGCTACCTCTCCTGTGCGATCTGCCATACCATCCACTACTGCTCTCACTAGAATAGCCAGCACCTTAAAAAAAGCAGCAGGAAAGAGTTTTTATTTCAGCTCAAATCAGTATCAGTACATATAATGATAAATATAATATTTGGTCTCTATTACTGATTCAGTACAATACAAATATAGAACCTATGACAAATACAGAATTTAGGGGATTAAGCCAACCAAACACCATGTTTAAGATTCTACGTTTGGTGGACATAAAGACCCCAAAGAGCTAAAACAGAAAATTGGGTTACTGGGAGAGGCTAATGTGACAGAGAATAGCATAGGAAACTGACAGTAAGATACTTTCACCTAATGATATGGTTATAACATACATATTCTACGTTTGGTGGACATAAAGACCCCAAAGAGCTAAAACAGAAAATTGGGTTACTGGGAGAGGCTAATGTGACAGAGAATAGCACAGGAAACTGTCAGTAAGATACTGTCATCTAATAATATGGTTATAAAAAGACCGATAAACAGGCAGGAGCAGGTAAACTCTTGCATTGGCAGACACTGATGTTTACAGGTATTTAATTACCTGCAGAAACTGAAAGATGTATAGTGGATGAAGCAGAAACTGGTAGGCAACTAAATACCACCTTTGGTAACTCTATAATGCATTTCTGGTGGATTACTAGTCGAGTCATTTCGGTCAGACTTTTTAAAAGTACTCATTTAATGGCTGTACTTTCTGACCTACTGGCTTTAGAGTGTAGGATCTGACCTGCAGAAATGGTGAGCACATGCAGCTGCTAGTGAACTCAACAGGAAGTGGACTTTGCATGGGTGAAATCCTATATAATACCAAGTGTCCCTGATAAGAACATGACTCTTTGTGTCCCAAATTAGGCACTGAATATTAGAAAACAGTTTTGCTGCACCTCAGTGCTTCTCAAAAAAACCCACCAAATGTAAACAAAGACATTGGCTCACATAGTGAATCAGAAGAAAATAAAAGCTATGGCTTATTAAGTGAACTACTTGTTCTGTGTTATGCATGAGACACAGAAAGAATGATAAAAACAAAATAGAAGTTCTCTAAGTCTTGCATTCAAGATAGGCCAATATACGAACAATTTCATGCTCTTACTTGTTAACTCACACGCCTGCCATTTGGCAAGTATTTTGGCTATGATTAATAGCTACAATGAAATCACACTAATAGCAATATTAATATTGAGAGAGGAAAAGAATCCATTTCAGAGATAATCTGTGAAGAGCCTCAAACTACACAAATATACCACTAATCTTCGCAAAACAAGATGTAGTTCACAGGCAGAAAGTTATTTAAAAATTATGACAGTAATCAAAAGTATATTACAGTTAAAATAAAAACATATGCAGTTAAGTATTTTTGATATGTTGTTTTCCTAAAGCAACTTTCTTCTATAGAATACTCAATATACGTTCCAAGAATGAATTACTGCGTCTTATCAGATACAGGAAATCCCAAATAACTCAAAATGGAAATATGAAATACATCAATGTAATAGAAAAAGTGGGGGGAAAAATTACACATCTTATAGAGTCAGAGAACTATTTCAGTTGGAAAAGACCTTTAAGATCAAGTCTAACCATTATACAACTATGTCCCTTAGCACTGCGTCTCTGCATCTTTTGAACATCTCCAGGGATGGAGATTCAATCACCTTCCTGTGGACCCTATTCCACTGTTTGATAACCCTTTTAGTGAGGAAGTTTCTTCTAATATCCAATCTAACCCTCCTCTTGTGCAACTTGAGGCCAACTCCTCTAGTCCTATCATTTGCTACCAGGGAGAAGAGACCAACAGCCACCTTGCTACAACCTCCTTTCAGGTCGTTGTAGAAAGCAGTAAGGTCTCCCCTCGGCTTCTTTTTCTCCAGACTGACCAACTGCTCCCTGTAAGACCTGGAAGCTTTACAGAAGGGAAGGTGTGGGGCCACTGCTGAATGAGGAGGCAGCCCAGAGAACTGAGGATGCAGAGAAGGCAGAGTTGCTGAGTGCCTTCACTCTTTACACCTAAGGGTGAATTCCCCTATGTACTCCAGACCCTGGATGAAGGAGAGGAAGCCTGGAGGAGGGAATGCTCCCCACTGGTCAGTGCAAACCAGGTTAGGGATCAACTACACAAACTGAACATTCACAAGTCCATGGGTCCTGATGAAATGCACTCAAGGGTGCTGAGAGAATTGGCTCATGTTATAATTCTGCCACTCTCCATCATTTTTGCCAAATCGTGGCAGACAGGAGAGGTACCTGAGGACTGAAGGAGAGCCAGTGTCACTTTAGTCTTCAAAAAGGACAAGAAAGAGGTTCCAGGGAACTATTGACCAGTCAGACTCACCTCCATCCCTGGAAAAATGATGGAATGGCTCCTGGAGGGCATCTCAAGGCACTTAGAAGAGAAGGTTATCAGGAGTAGTCAGCATGGATTTACCAAGGGGAAATCATGTTTGACTAACCTGATAGCATTCTATAATGGCATAACTGAATGGGTAGATTGAGGGACACCAGTGGATGTAGTCTACCTTGACCTTAGCAAAGCCTTTGACACTGTCTCCCATGACATTCTAGTGAGCAAGCTCAGGAAGTGTGGGATGGAAGAGCGGACAGTGAGGTAGATTAGGAACTGGTTACAAGATAGAGTTCAAAGAGTAGTGATCAATGGTGGTGATCAATGGTGCCAGGTCCAGATGGAGACCTGTAACTAGTGGAGTGCCCCAGGGATTGGTGCTGGGTCCGGTGATGTTCAACATATTCCTCAATGACATTGATGAGGGGACAGACAGACAGACAGAGTCTTGAGTACTGCCTTCAGTTTTGGGCTCCCCAGTTTAAGAGGGACAGGGATCTGCTGGAGAGGGTCCAGCAGAGGGCTACAAGGATGATTAGGGGACTGGAGCACTGCCTGATTAGGAGAGGCTGAGGGACCTGCATCTTTTTAGTCTGGAGAAGAGAAGACTGAGAGGAGATTTAATAAATGTTTATAAATATCTGAGGGCTGGGGGTCAGGAGGGAGGGGACAGGTTCTGCTCACTTGCTCCCTGTGATAGGACAAGAAACAATGGATTTAAGCTGCAGCACAGGACGTTTCACTTCAACACAAGGGGGAACTTCATTACTGCAAGGGTCACAGAGCACTGGAACAGGCTCTCCAGAGAGGTTGTGGAGTCTCCTTCTCTGGAGACTTTCAAGGCCTGTCTGGATGCATTCCTCTGTAACCTGAGCTAGATTATTGTCCTGCTCTGGCAGAGGGGTTGGATTCAATGATCTCTTTGGGTCCCTTCCAACCCCTGACACCCTGTGATTCTGTGATTAAGGAATTGTAGTAGCATGTGAATATCACCTAAAAATTCACCCCCTCTCCCTTCAAACCATAAGAGTACATAGCCCTAGTAAAATGATATGACACACCAGCTGTTCTTTTCTGTTAAAAGAGCTTGAATTTTTACTTAAAACAACAGAAAATATGATCAACCAAAAATTCTGAAATTCACCTTACATTCATGATTTGGTATCTAAGGGACTAAAACTCATCACTGAAATTGCAAGTGAGTTGTGCTAATCATCAAAAAGTATTAGCAGTGTACCAGAGCTTCCCATTTTAGACCATTGTCTTGTGTTAAAGTTTTGTTTCTATCATTGAAAGATTTTAAATTGCCATACATACTAAACTAATAAAGCAATGTTCTGTTGCCCAGGATCTCACATGAGCCATAGAGCCTTTTTTTTTTTAATGACTCTTTAAATGAACTGGGTTCCAGTATGCAGAGACTGTGTTTAGTGACATTACACTACCTGCACTCCTCCTTTGATTTTGTGAATAATGTGTGTTTACTAAGAATTGAACAAAAAACCCCATGGGACAAAACCTTAGAAATTAACCCAATAATTTTTAAATGCTGCTTGCTAACAGTTAATCTCATTCCACAACTGCTTTCTAAAAATTCACTTGGTCAAACCATTTTTAGTAGCTTCACGTCCACACTTGACAGTGCTCAAATAAGAAGAGAACCCTCAGATGCCAGACCCAGAATGATAAATCTGTAGTTTTAACACAAGTTAACACAGAACTTAAATGAACTTAACTACACTGAATGACTAGCAAAACAAAAAAACTCCTTTCTTTGTCTTTGTTATAATTATTAAGAGTCAAATTTAAGAGTTCATATCTCAAAAATTTAAATGGCTTGCCTACAAAACTTTACTGATATGTGTACTATCATTACTGATACCATTATCAGCAGAAATCTGAAGAATTACTGAACATACAGGACAACTTAACACAGTAACTTCCCCACCTGTGTATCTTTGTACTTTTCTCTCAAGTCCATCAGTCGGTGATAAGCTTTAATTGCTTCTGAAAACTCTCCAACATCTGTACTGGTAAGAAGATAGTTCTCCCATATTTGCCAGTGCTCATAGTTGCACTTGAGAGCTTCTTGGAGGGTTCGAAATGCTTTGATTCTAGTTAGTAAAAAAAGGAGTAAAAACAGATGATTCCATGTTAAAAACTTAGTATAGAAGATTTCTACACTAAAATTGGTTGGCACGGTATCAACTAAAAAGCTGCTTATTGAAAAATGTCAGGTTTAGAAAATAGTGCAGTGTAGAAGTTATTGTTTATAATTTACAAATACTGATCTCTTTAATCTCTCTTGACAATTTGTCTCAGTTCACTCCACAGTACACTCTGTAGAGTCTGAAATAGGAAATTCCTGTGTTAGCTCTCTTAATTATGTTTTTACAAAAAATCATTATAATTGTGTGCAATTCAATATAATTATGTCAGCATTTTACTTTCTGGATTTTTAACTAGAACAAGGAAATATTACACAGTTTGGTCAAATCAAGAATATGAGCTGAAAGCAGTTGACCTACAAAGACATGACCTGCTACGTGATGTGCAACCAATGCTGCCAGAGAGAAGGAAGAAAGAGCACAAGTCCTAATGCAATCTGAAGTGTCTGCTGGTAAGCCCTTGGTGCCTACTGTTTAAAGTTTTAAATGTACTGCCAAAAGTTTCAATACATTCGAAACGTAAAAAAAAAAAAATTGCTAGAGAATCAGAGTGATATGGTTACTAGAACTTTAAGAGTTTGAAGCTTTTACTCTGAAGTGGACAGTGATAATATGTAGAAAAACCACAAAGGGATAAATTGCTTTAAGTGAAAATGAATAAAACCTTTCCCAGTCTGGTAAAAATCTTTTCTGGGGAAGTATGACATTAAATCTCTTCTTAATAAAGATCATATAAAGACGACTTGTTCTAAAAAATTGCAGTTCTGTTACTCTATTGCTTAAGTTGCTAGAAGTGCTATGTCTAAAGAAAGACAGCAAAAAGAAATTGTTGGCTGAGTTTCAAAGACAGGGTCCAGGACAGTGTAAATATCCCACCCAGCAGAGGGGAATATCTAACTAGTGGATCAGACCATTAAAAGTCTGGAATGGCTGGGTCAGGGAGAAATGTAAATAACTGTCAATCTAAGCTCATAGTATTAAAAAAATTATCAAACACATGTGAAGAGACCTGGCTGATAGAGCAAAGTTAATGAAGGACAACAGTTCATTCAACATCGCTAAAGCTGAACAGTCCACAGGCAGGATCTTCCCACGTTGACTTCCCTTTTCTCTTTCTTCTGATATATTGATATACATGATGTTGCTGAGTAAATGTACTAACAGTTGGGTCTCTTCCACTGATAACAGTTTCAGTAAGGGATTTCAGATCCCAATTTTGATAGATATACCAGAGAAGAATAGAGAGGTGCTCTTTCCTGTGTGGGTTTTGCTACAATGGAAGATGTCTGACAGGATGGAAAGTGCTCTGGTTGAACGAAGAAATAATTTCTGAAACTGGTCTTCAACATCTATGATCTGCAGGATTACTTTGTGTGATCTCCTCCA
Organism: Ramphastos sulfuratus; assembly: GCA_013399055.1. Classification (NCBI taxonomy): domain Eukaryota; kingdom Metazoa; phylum Chordata; class Aves; order Piciformes; family Ramphastidae; genus Ramphastos; species Ramphastos sulfuratus. The sequence continues at coordinate 26,858 of WBNM01009000.1, read as the reverse complement.
TCTTCTAAAAAAACATTAGTAGGTTATCAGGAGGGCAGATACTAATCAGATGGAACTGTGAAATGCAGACAAGGCACCAGAGGGCTGGGATGAAAATTGTATTCCTCAAATAATCACTCTTGCTACACTAATAAAGTCCTCTAGCTTCTCAAAACAAATTCTGTATGTATTTAACAAATCATATAATGATGGAATATCCTTAACCAAGGGAACAGATAAATCAGTTTATATCCAAACAGGAAACAGTAAGCAGTACCAGTACATCATCCTGGTTTGGAAATCATGAATCCAGCACCCAAAGGACAGAGGGCCAGACTCAGTTTGTTTTGAGAAATACGAGATTTAGGCTTCAAATGCCTCCTGAAACTCAGCGAAGTTTTTCTGATAAACAGAAGAGTAGAGTCTGTTTTCATCTCGATTGATTTTTCTGGAGGAAATTCAGAATACACACATCTTGTGGACTTGGTCCCCCCAAAACCCAACAAAACCTCTTTCATTTGGGTGTCAGCAAGCTGTTTGCATGCACTTTTCAAAGTGACTCACACAGTTTATATTTGTCTGTTTTATGAGGCTGTGCTAAGCCTTACCCAAATGCACAGTCTGTGAGTGGGACTGATTTAAGAGCCTGGTTGGATTAAAGCCTGATTTTGATGAAGGAGCAGAAGAAAACAGGTAACTTACATATCCAAATTTTATTTTCCCTTTCAAAATACTTCCTCCACTTTTATTTTTGTTTTTCTGGTAGCAGGCATGAAAAATAAGAACTTGAACTTTCAGCATCACTTAGTACCCCAGAATAAATTATGCTGAAGTGCACTACTACAGGTACACCCTGTTTTGAGAGTGGGTTAAACTAACTCACAGTCTTGATCTGATCAAGTGACTAAACAGGTGGGTGAAGGAATTGCTGTTCCAGAACAAATACAGGCCATACTCAGCTATCAGTATGTAATACTGACTGAAGATTTCCTGTACACATATTCCTCTTCCACATGATTCCTGTAGGAAAAAACCTCAGAAATGTGCTCCCCTTTGCAACGTTTGTTACAATAGGAAATATGTCACAAAGTCTGTATGTAATTAGCATGTTAAGTCACAAGAGCAAATTAAATGTAATTAAAGCAATAAAGTGAAACTACTCACTCAGTAATTTCTCAGTCTTGTAGCAGATGGCAAGAAAAAAATGTATTGATTGAAAGATGCTTTTGTGAAACAAGCATAAGCCAGTACACTAAGCATCTGACATGCCCTTTTAAACTTCATGCAAAAGCAGCAGCAATCTACCACACACAGTTTTAAGAGAATAAATGTGGCATTCTCATGGCACTGCTGAAGATGAAAGGAACAATTGAAAAATTAAAACGAGCCTTCGATTTACGTTACTTTTTAGTCTTAAGTAGTTACTCCCATCTTCATTTTCTCCTCCCCTCCTGCTCCCATTAGCCTATCAAACCATCTCTTGAATTGATTTATAATACTGTTTCCCACATATCCTTTGTATGTTTATCAACTTATCCTTCTATGGAAATGTACTATTCTTCTTTAGTTTGCCTCCTGAACGCACAATTGTGTAAAGCGATATCAAATTTTGGGTAAGGTTTTTAAAAAATCATCTTATTCTTTTATTTCATTCTCTGAGGACAAGTGAATTTCGTTCTTAAATATTAAGTTATTTCAGCTGTTGTGTATCTGTTTACAAGTAACTTTTATTACACTCAGCTGAAATACAAAATAAGAAAGGAAGAGGATTTAGGTTAAAGCTTCTTGTACTGTTGGTTGATTTGGAGGGAAAAGAACAAGCAAGCCAATATGCGTACAGATCTCCATCTGCTTTGATAATATAAACTGCCTGTTTTTGCCTTAAATCTACCAAGATTAATGTAGTATGAATTGACATAGGTTCAAATATATAGTTTGCTTGAAGTAGATGTATCTTTTTAACCTCACAATCAGATTAGTTTCCAGCTTTAAAATGAATGTTTTGCGCTGGTTGTACGTTGCTACATCATAAATACTTTAAACAAGAAAAAAGTGTAGAGTGAGAGGTTAATACAAGTTAAGCTTACAAAACTTGATTTCCTGTAAAATATGTTATCACTGTCCAACCTGGGAGAAAGAACTGAAGGGATAAAAATTACAAATATGAGGTAACCACAGTATAAGAATAAAAAACTCAATGTCAAAAAAGAGGAAATTCCCATTATTTACTTTGGAAGCATTATTGTCTAATCCTTTTGAAGTACTTACTTCTGTTTTAATCTGATATAAGCAGTTGATAAATTGTTCCAGGCCTCAGCATTCTGTAATGATAGAAGGAGATCATCTGAAAAGAATTACTCACTTCTATTATGCTTACTTGACAAAAATATGTAGAAGAAACTACTGTGAAATAGAACTGATTTTGCTCATCACATATATTAAGACATATTTCCTAAAAAGCAGTGAATCGGTTGTGCCCTGCCACAGGCAGTCAAAATACTACACTGAAATAGAAAGAACTATATTAAAATAGAAATATATAAATAAATGTTATTGACCAGAGAAACAATCTGGTATATAAATATCAACTAACTGCCTTCTGGTTGGAGTACACTAAGCCATCTCCTGCCTTCTGTTTAAACAGGCATCCTATTCTAACTGGGATGGCTTGAGAGGTCAGTGCTTCCAGCAGCTTAATACTTTTCACTAGCTACTGAAGCTACTTACCTGCACAGCTCTGTTAGTGGAAAAACCTCATCTGAATGTTCCATACTGCATCTCAGTCAAAACTAATAGGGTTAGTTCCAACAGTGTTTATCAACTGTTTTAGCTGAAAAGGATTATGGAGTGCTTAGACAACCTATTCCCTGGTAAAACCAGCAGGGCCATGTACAGAGACGCTTTAGCCCCATTGCTTTACACTGCTGTAAAACTGAAGCTGCACCAGTGAATTCAAAGTGACAACCAGTACGAATTTGAGGAACAGAACCTAGGTACTACAATGAAATATATTTTGGTAGTGAAGGCTGTCCTCCAGCTTAAGGAGCATTTACAACATGTTAGGAAACCTTTTGGAGGCTTAAATTAACGAAAAACCCTCCTGACATTGTGGCAGATCATTGTGTAAGGGTAGGTTTCACTTCCACAACAAAGAGTTGGCCCAGCATCCTTTAGGCACAAAAGAAATGGCACTTCACCCACTGAGAAGTCAGATGCCTTGTTCATATGAATACAATCAAGTACAGACCCCAGAAAGATAAATGAACTCAATTTTAGTATCTGCTTGTAAGTTAAACCTGTTGTACTAAGCCAAAAAAATTATCAATACATACAGTAGAAATACCAGTTAAACAGAGAGATGTCTGCATGTACTTATTTGTTTTTTTTTCAAGTAAGTTTTTTTTCCATTATCTTTCATTGCTCTCATTGTTTTCTCTTGGGGAAAAGAAGGAATGAAGCTTCCATCAAATTGGTGGCATTAACTCTAAGCAAGCAACATGCTGGCCACTAGGCCGTTTGACAAAAGTATTGACAGTGCATTCCCAAGACGTAATCCAGCTGACATCTCCACTACCTCAATGCACAGTCACACTCAGCTGGCAGTATTGTACACATGTTGGCCCCATGCCTCCTGAAAAGCCATCTGACAAGCTCCATTCTCCCTGCTCATAAACAGTTAGTTACAAATTTACCAGTCAAGCAACCACTTATTTGAGTTTTATGTCAGCAGAAGTTGATTAGAGGACTAAGTATTTAATACTTTTTTTTTGGGTTTTATCTCTCTTTTCAGCACTCCTCACCATTTATTCATTCCCTTTTCTCTGTTTTAGCAATGCATGCAAGCATAAAGGAATTTCTGCCCAACATATTTTAACATTCATACACACATACTTGGACAAAGTATGGGCAAGTATTTTTACGATGCCTCATGACAAAAATATACACTTCATGCACAAGTTTAACTTATTCAAAGGTCTAAGGTTTTAAAAAGTTTTTCATTATTGCTTTGCTTGTTTGTAATGAAAACATCCTTGTTGCTCTTAGATAAGCCATCTGAATCGCTTGTTGAAAAGTACATACATCAGGTTCCAATGTCACACAGCGCTGAAATGCTTTGGCAGCACCTTCATAACCTTCTAAAGCAATGTATGCGCAGCCCAAGGAAAACCATACACCCAGCTGGAGAGACAAAAATGAATGGTTACACATATATATGTATGTATGTATGTATACATATTTCTGCACAGAGGAAATATTTTTTCTTGGATGCTCAAACATGCACTATTGCTGATTTTTACCCAATTTTCAACTACCTTAATAGCACTGCACTGGAATAAACAATATCCCATATGCAGAATATGGGGAATGTTTATGTTCAAAGCTTTAATACATATGGATTAAAAAAAGTGTTGACTATATAAAGACCATTTAACCAGCACCAGAACAAGAGGACACAGTCTCAAGCTGTGCCAGGGGAGGTTTAGGCTCGAGGTGAGGAGAAAGTTCTTCACCAAGAGAGTCATTCGCTACTGGAATGGGCTGCCCAGGGAGGTGGTGGAGTCACCGTCCCTGGAGATGTTCAAGGCACGTTTGGATGTGGCACTTGGTGCCATGGTCTAGTCTTGAGGTCTGTGGTAGTGGGTTGGACTTGATGATCTTTGAGGTCTCTTCCAACCTTGCGATACTGTGATACTGTGATAATACCACCTACCCTCAAGAGCACATGTTCATTTAGAGAAGAGAGTGATAGCTATTTAGGACTTTGCATATTTTGCTTTAACTTGTGAAAAAACCCACATACTAGATAATGTATTTCAAGGTAATCACATTTTACAAGAAACCAAACATAAACACTTCAAAATTACAGCCTTTTCTACCTGCCAGATGATTGGTCTTCTGCAGTTTATAATGCAGTGCTTAGAGACAGAAATATACTTAAATTAGGCCTTGCACAGAGAGCAGAACTTTACCAGCTCAATAATCTTGCACTGTAGATCTTCAACTATTACAACCACATACCTCTCACCCATACAGATAAAGCAATAGAGAGAAGTGCTTCCCTCTTAAGGAAGCTGTAAAGAGCAATGAGGTCACCCCTTAACCTCCTTTCCTTCAAACTAGACAAACCCTAAGTCCTTAGCTCCTCCTCATAGGCCATTTCTTCCAGCCCTTTCACCAGCTCTGTTGCTCTCTTCCTTCTTAACTTGTGGAGGACAGCACTGTTCACAGTGCTCAAGGTGAGGCTGCACCAAAGCTGAATACACATGGGTAATCACCTTTTTTGACTGCCTGGTTATGTCAGAAATAGGCATAAATTACAGCTAATTAAATATGTACTTTTGTAGCTCTTCAGTAGCAAGTTCCTGGTTTGACACATGGTTACACCCTCAAAGATCTGCAAGTTAACCAGTGCTACATTTGAGAAAATATATTTCTGAATTACAGAGTTTAAATACCAAGAATATTGACTGAGCATATTCTGACAGCATCATGCTGTTTAAATGTGCAGAGTCAAAATCAAACAGAACATTTTATATGTGTTGCAAAATTATTCCAGATAGTGCTATCAACTGCAAAAGGCTCAGCTGTTTCCCCATTCTAAGTGCCAAGGTCAGAAGTATTAACAGATTTTCTTGGAAAAAAAATTTATATACCAACAGGCAGGAAACTGAGAAGGGGAGCTGGAAGACCTGCATGGTTAAATGGAGAACTGCTGGACAAACTCAAGCAGAAGAAGAAAGTCCACAGATCACAGAAACAGGGGCTGGCCACTTGGGAGGAGTATAAGACTGTTGTCAGAGGATGTAGGGAGGCATCCAGGAAAGTTAAGGTCTCCTTGGAATTAAACCTTGCAAGGGAAGTCAAGGACAAGAGAAAGGGCTTCTTCAAATACATTGCAGGGAAAACTAACACTAGAGGCAATGTAGGCCCTCTGCTAAATGAGGTGGATGCCCTGGTGACAGAGGACACAAAGGCGGCAGTGTTACTGAATGCCGCCTTTGTCTCCATCTATACTGCTGGAGACTGTCCTCAGGAGCCCCAGAACTCTAAGGAAGTCAGGATAAAGGAGGAGTTTGTCTTGGTTGATGAGGACTGGGTTAGGGAGCAGTTGAGCAACCTGGACATCCATAAATTCATGAGTCCTGATGGGATGCACCGACAGGTGGTTAAGGGAGCTGACAGAAGTCATTGCTAGGCCATTCTCCACCATCTTTGCTAAATTGTGGGGAACAGGAGAGGTGCCTGAGGACTGGAGGAAAGTAAATGTCACTCCAGTCTTCAAAAAGGGCATGAAGAAGGATCTAGGTAACTATAGGTTACACAGGAGGTTCCACGTGAACATAAGGAAAAACTTTTTCACTGTGAGGGTGACAAAGCACTGGAACAGGCAACTCATTTAGCAGGGAAGATGTTAAATTTAAGAGCTATTTAAAATGTAAAAGCAATGTTGAAAACAAAAAAGGGCAGCTAAAAGAATAATGGTTTGGAGAAGACTTGAAACATTTGACAAGACATTTCAAGGCTTGCAGCAAATAAAAGGCCTAGACAATTGTAACAGTTAAAAACAAAGGAGCTTTAAAAGCTAGTGGGCTAGACAAATGACAAAGCTCTGAAAGAACAAGTCTGACAGGTTAATGAAAAACCAGGGCAGCTATGTAAAAAAGGCAAACAAGAAACCCCAAATCCAACCAACCAAAAGAACCTAGTTCTTTGCCTTTGATCTACCATAGCACTGAAAACTAAGAACTACAGTGATGCTTTAATCATACATTTTGGGTACACTCTAAGAATGGACTTAAGCTATTTTTTTGTGGAAAGCATCCTAAGAATTCCCCTTTTATTGAGGAGAGCATGAAATCTGCTGATCCCACTGGCTGATGTAACAACTGTTCTGAGCAAAGTGACCAGCTGAAAGGCAGCATAAGGAAAACTTTGTACAAAGATTAAAAAAAAAAATACTTTGGTCAAAGTGCTTTTTTGGAAATAACAAAAGTGCATTGGCTAAAGATTCAAATTTCACTACTGATTGGAAAAACACAACGAGCTGTAAATTTTTACCCTTTTCAAAACTGAAAACAGTGACGAGCAAAGAAGATAATTTAGGCTCGCACTCTTTGTTAATTAAAACTTCCTATCAGGAATTTCCAGGCAAGTCTTTAATAATTCTAAATAATTAAGAAATGCTTTAAGGAAGTCCAAACAATTCTTTTATAGTAGTGGCAATATCATTCCAAAGTAACCTAATTGCAGTATAGCTGAATACTTAAAAAAAGAAAAAAACTTCAAATCATATATTGGACAAAACTCTTTTTTAATTTTAAAGCAATTTCTACTATTTGCATATGGCAAATGCATCTAGAGTTTTTCGGAATCCAGTACAATATTCTTAGGGGTACAGCTGTGTTAGTTTAGAAACAACCTATACCCTGTAGATCAAAATTAATCTTTGGAGTTAGTAACTGCAATACAATTTTAAGCACTCAACTAGAGTGAAATCCTAGCTGAGTATCGTACCAATTACTCTTTTTGGCTCAGTTTTTCTCTCTTATAATTAATTTTCTTTTGAATGCAACACACCAGCAGAATTTACTATAGTTTTAAGTAAGTGTAGGGATGTTTCTAATAATTCACAACCTGAGACTCTAGTTTAACTCCAGTTTGAATTACTTCTACTATTGTAAGATGAATGAGAAGAATTGTTGAGAACAACGTTCTCCTTGCATTGTTCAAAACTTTAAATTCAATGTAGATGTCAAGCTGACTTCTAAAGTGTGACAGTTTTCCCAGATTGGAGAGAGATCACTTGTCTTGCTTCACACCCAATAAAGTAGCCTAAGAAGTTATGAGCCAAATAGTCTAGCAGAAAAGAGGATTCTTATTTTCTTCTAAGCTGTGACATGGTGGATAATGGTGCTCTGAACACTCTTATGTCTGTAAAATTCAAATGTGAAGTGACTGGTTATAGAGAACAACCTGTGCCGTTCAGCACAGGTACTAACAAATCTGTAATTTAACAGGCTGCAGGTTTTGCTATGCAGGCTTTCACTGCTGGAGAATGGACTGCATGAGCTCTTTGATCACTGGAATTGCCTCAATATAGACTTGCAAGATGCTGACAGTGAAATTGCAAAGAAAGATGCTTCTGTCTTTTACTAGGCACTATAGCAAGAAACTGAGTGGCAAGGCTACTGAAGACAAGTTTCAGATATATTTGTACTGAAAGACTTTAATGTCTTTGTGAATTCTGTAAAGTTTAATATGGTGGTTGGCTTGTACTGCAAAGATCCCCCCAGAGATCTCAACAAAATTGACCAGTTTGTCAAAGAGTACACAAAATTAAAAGAGTTGACACAGAATGGTTTTAGATCCATTAGATACTATAGAGAATCACCAGCTGTGGTCTAAAAAGTCCTTCCTCCAAAAAAGTTTCTGATAAACACACACACCCAAAAAAAAAAAAAAAAAGTTTGTACTAAAGAGACCTTGTTTACTTGATAAATTATTCACAATTCTGGGAATAACTCCTTGTATTAAAGTCCTTACATCTAGAATCATCTTCCTCTCTACTCTTTGTTCACAAGACATCCTGGAACAGGAAACAATGCATTTCTGTATAGAAATGCAGAATACAGATAGACTTTAGATGACAACGATATGTCAATCCACACTATCCATTTGCTCAGTGTATTTGTTTGAAACAATTAATCTGAATCTTACACAGAGCTTCCTGAGCAGTAAGAGGAGGAAATGTTCTCTTTCCTATATGAACTGGTCTGTTTTTCTTGGATTGACCTTCATTTTAAGCTTCCTTTCTTATCTTGCGTCCTATTTAGGACACAAGATAAGAAAGTATCTCAGCAAAATATTTCTCAGTTCTGAGCCCTGTAGCCCATCTTCTGCAGCCCTTTATAATCTTTGTGTGGGTCCTCCTGGTTTCAATAAAGTTCCTATCTGAGTAGGTAAGCTTAGGAGTATGGATTACATGAGTGGAAAGTGAAGTGGATTCGGAACTGACAATGCAGGAACTCAGAGAACTGCGGTTACCAGTACAGGGTCTAGTGGAGGCCTGTAGCTAGTGGTGTTTGAATAAGGACTGAAATAAAATATGTCATTGAAATACAGAAAAAGCTTTGGGATAAGTGATTTGAAAGGCTAAAGATCTTTAACATTTTTCTAAAGCAGATGTCCAGCTAGTTACGTGGAACTCAAAACAGCAGCTCCTGCAGTATTCCTTGGAAGGCAAGAAGGAGGAATACCCTATTTTCAAATGGACCTGGAAATAGCCAAGAGCACTATTTTATCAACAACCACAAACCTACTTTATATTCTCAATGCCTTTTACAAGGTGGACCTTAATGGGATGGGATGCAGTGGCTGAGAAACCTAAAGAAGGTTATAAAAACTGTCTGCAGAACAGTTTGCAAGGGATCTTTTAAAATAACCAGCTTCATCAAGAGAACTTTTTTGATTATGTTTTTCAGTTCTGGTACATTACTGTAATAAAAGCTAGTGTCATGGCGATTGTAACGCAATGTTTCTCAGCAACTCCAGGACAGATCAGGACACTTGAAAAGGATTTCTGTGAAATACAGAGATCAGAGTTTGCAACTCAAAGGCATCAAATAAGGCAAAAGGATAGTTTCATTGAAATCTATACAGCATTCTTCTTTTAACTACTTTGCTTGACACTTGTTCATGATTTGATGATAACTATACATTTTCAAAGGTTTGATCTCTTTGAAGTAGAAGAAACATACTAGCAAAGAGTTAGCTACATGCAAAGACATGAAAGTAAAACGATGTCTTCATTTCATTATGGTACCGTTTTTAGCCCAGCTTTCAAGTACAGGGTGAAAAATTTTCTAAGGAAAGTAGCAAGCTGTTTGACAGTTGTGCACAGAATTGCCTTTTTAAAAAGTGCATCACTGTTCAAAATTGAACACACCAACTAAAACAAAGCCATATGTGTATCACTTCCCAACCTGCATAGGGTTGATCTGCACCGAACGTTCAAAGCACTCCACACATTCCTTGAATTCCTTGTTGCGGAGATGGAGGAGGCCTTTGGAGCGTTGGGCACGGGCACTGCGGTGCCTTGAGAGCTCCCAGGCCTTGTCATAATATTGGTGGTCTTTAAGAACATCACCAAGCAAACAATATAATCCTGGTGTTTCCTTTTTCTCTAACTCCCGTCTGAGTATTTCTTCTGCCTGTTAAAGAACAAAGAGAAATCAATATATAATGGGACAACTTTTCAGTTAATCACCTATTTCAACACACCACTTTTAGCACCTTNTGATTCTATGATTCTGTAAGTTGGGATAGTAAGAAAACATTATTTTGATCCAACACAGTATCACAGACTGGAGGGAATCTGGTTCCAAACTGTTTTTAAAAAGCTCCAAACACTCTTACATCAACATAATACGTTGGGTTTTAGTTTAATGCACCAAGGGAAATGTACTCATTAAAACAAAAGCTGTTTGCTCCTCATTTTATATCTTTGATGTGTATTCTGTTCCAAGAGCAAATATCAGTCCTTAACATGGGACCTGCACCTACTTCATAGCAAAGCAGTACCAGCACCATTAAGGTATGTGCAATCCTAATAGTTTATCATCTCTTATCCTAGTAACTACTCTTGCAACAACTGTTATTCTTTTTCACTAATTATTGTTTTCTGAAAATAGTTATTTCCCATGTATTAAACCTGAAGACACATCCAGTTCCATACTGTAGGTTTTGGAAATGCTAGTCTTTTATATGAGATGCAGAAGTTATAAATTTATCTAAATGTTAGAGATAAAATATATTCGGAATATATATAGCATTATGGAAAAGAAGACCAAGCCAGGTCTCCCAGAGATCTATTTTGGGCTGTAACCAAACTTCAAAAGCTCTTTATCTCAGGGTCACTATCTTGCTCTAACAATAAAACCACTGTTTCCCTTTAAACAAGTAATAGATTGCTTTCTGTGGCTTTTGGCTTTTTGAAAAGTTAAATATACTGGGACAAATGATCTGTTGTTCAGAAAGAACTCTCACCTCGGGCCCCCCGCTGCAAAAATGTAATATGCATAATTCATCTCACTATAATTTTTCTAACAGAATAGATCTATTTGAGCCCTCAGAACCAAGATCCAACAGAGTCTGCCACAGAATTGGGGTTTGACAATATTTTTCTAGCATAGCTAGTTTACCTATTAGGAAAGCTGCACTCAAATGATTTATTATGCATTTATTTATTAAATGTGTTTCTCCATTTAAATTATTTTTGGTTTTCTCCTTTTTAGGAAAACTGTTTTCTTTGCTCTTCAGATGATGCCTAAATAATCAAAGTCTCTGACTCCTCTTCCTCCAGTCAGTAAAATTCATTCTCTGAAAATCGCCTCTAGAGAAATGACTTTGTTTGGAAATATTTTGTGCGTAGTAATTTTAATACTTAGTATAATTTTTGTGAAACAAAATAACAGTAAAGCTTACAAGTATTTGAGGTGCACAAATGTGAAGGAAGAAGGGATGTGTTGTGTAGATTTCTGCAGGGATATTAAACTAGGAAAACTGGGATCCCGTTAAGAAGAAAATTAGAGGCTGAAAATGAGAAAAAATGCTCAATGACAAGTGTTTTTAAGTTCCTATAGAACAATTCTCCAAACAAAGCCAAAGAAATTATTAATAAAAATGTAGAATTATGCTAGTCAAAGCACTAGCAAACCTTGCCTAGCAAGGCACTTGCAGACAGTTTGGTTAAAGGGCAATTTATTTCCTCTTCCCTGTCTCCTTTACTTGCTATGACAAGATTAAAGGAACATTTTATTAGCAAATCTTTAAAGTCTTTTTTCTAAACCAGAGAGTGCTTTATTATTGCAGTAATTACTTTAGGAAACAAAAGGTAAGTGTTTTTTCCCCTTCAGATAAGGAAAAAAAGATATAGATGTTGCTGTGTAAAAAGCATCTATGAGGTGAAAAGTGCATTGCATGCCATTTCTTTACCTCTTCCTCTATACGGCACTCCCAAGGTCAGATTGCTATTTGGAGCAGTGCCTAGTACTGATCACATGCTAAGACTAGAAAGACAACAGTTTACTAATTGTAGTTCACATTTAAGAGCATAAAAACTTGTCCAGCTTACAAGAATTTATTGCCAGAATAAATATTTCAGCAGATAAAACAAATAATTAAATATCCAGAAGTCTGACATTTTCTTCATCTAATCACCTCTCTGACATGTTAAAAACCTTCTTATTACTTAAATCTTTGAAGGCTAATACAAAGGATCCTAAGTACAAACTGAACAAACTTGTCAAAACATTTGTCATTTGTCTTCTACAAAACTAAACAATACTTTAAAATTAGATTTCTCATTTTGCTAGGGTTTTGTGAAGAAAAGTATTTTTCTCCTAACTTGGTAGTAAACTATTTTCGAAAACTGACACTTCACCTTTGTGAAGAGTCATAGAATTGTAGAATGATAAGGTTGGAAGGGACCTCAAGGATCATCTAGTTCCAACCCCCTGCCATAGGCAAGGACACCTCCCAGGTCACTCAAGGCCTCGTCCAACCTGGCCTTGAACACCTCTAGGGAGGGACCATCCACAGCCTCTCTGGGCAACTTGTTCCAGTGCCTCACCACCCTCACTGTAAAGCACTTCCTCTTAACATTCAGTCTAAATCTCCCCTCCGCCAGTTTAAACCCATTGCCCCTTGTCTTGTCATTACAAGACATTGTAAATAGTCCCTCCCCAGTCTTCCTGTAGGCCCCCTGCAGATATTGGAAGGCTACTATAAGGTCTCCTGGAAGCCTTCTCTTCTCCAGTCCTGCTTCTACAGAACCAAATCTTGCCTCGACAATAAAAATTATCAAGAAACATTTTCCACACAATTTATGCACTGGAATGTACATAATGAATGAATTTCATTTATGCAATGCACATAAATGAAAGGCAACTACTAGAGATTTGTTCTTACCCCTTAAACAGATATTAATCATTAGTTCATATGGTTTATAATTGAAAATTATATCTAAGTTCAATGACCTTTGGTAAGAAAATTATCAACTAAGTTACCTAAAGAGAAAAAAAGAACCTCAGCTGTACAACCCTTGCAGTGTTGTGGTAGGCCTAAGCAGGCCAAGCTAGGCTTGTACATATCCTGGCTTATGCAGACATGTTTTTCTGCTCTCTCTCCTTCTGTTATGGGGAGAGCAACCGCGGGAAAAGGGACAAAGGACCTGGCACCACTAAGTCTGGGGTCCGGGGTCTGTCCATCAACTGTGGTAAATAAGGTGCACACCGTTGCCTTGTGCAAAGCCCGTGATCTGCCCAAAAAAGGGTAGAGTAAGCCTATGGCCTCACCCAATATGGCCAAATCTTGGCTGCCATTTGATTGGCTATCTCGTGTCCAAAGGTCCAATTGATCTTCAGGCTGTGTTAATAAAAGGAGCAGGGAACACGAGATGCGTGCCTTCCACCATTACAGGTGCCTGCTTGCATCCTGCCTGCTGCCTCCACGCATTCGCCAGCGTGATACCGTGAGACGTCCTGCCTGCATATAAGAGCCTGCTGCCAAAGACAGCCAGAATCNGGTGATGTCTACTTCACTCATAGGCTTGCTGAGATGTTTAGGAATAAGAACTCAAAACAAAAGATAAGGCAGTCTCTGGGGCACAGCATCTGGGGCTGTCTAGCAGCTTCTGGCTTCTGCTCTCTGCTGATTAATTTCACTAACCACTTTCCTTCTAATCCCCCCTCTGGCCAATCCTCAAAATTCTCCTTACGCGCAAGGCAAACCTTGGGGTAAAGTATAGGGGTGGGGAGAAGGTGGAAGGGTAGTTGGGAGCCCCTCCTGGGGTCTCTGATTTCTGGGAGGGGTGTTGTGTTTCTGTATTACCTTTAACTTGTATATTTCTGTAAATATTCCTGTATATAATGTATATATCTGCTTGTATATTGTGCTAAGCTGTAAATAGAGCTTCATCTGAACTTCCAGCTGACTGAGTTCTAGTCTGTGTCATTTTACAAGTGTGGGGGGGTGGGGAACTCCCAAACCGTCACAACCACAATGGGTAGAATTCAATACTCAGTTAAAAAAATCAGCTTGATATGAACATCAGAAAGATTTAGGCTGTTTTGCTTTCTGGAATACTATAGTTGACATGCGTATCAAGCAGGCAAAGCTTCCCACATCGATAAATAGGACTCTGCTTTAAATAAAGGCGATGTCTTTTTATTACTAAGTACAGAGAATTCTGGAAACAAAGTACAAGTTTCATCTTGCATTTGGCTTCCCAGCCCTAAACTTCCACTTGCCATCCCACCTCTATGTTCCCATAGATTTACTTTATTTCTTTCCTAAAAGCCTTTACTAGTCTCACTCTTCAGAGATTTATCAGTCCCCTATTTGCTAATTCATTCTTTTGCTAGTTCAAAATATTTCCTAAAATGCTTTCATCTTTTCTGCCTGAATATTATTTGCTTGGCTATCAGAGAAGCAGTATGAAGAAAGAGAACAAATGAGCATGGAAAGAGGTAGTGACAGATCAAGAAAGCTCTTCAGTTTTTATTTCATCTTCCCTGTAATTTCATGCATGACCTTAGGCAAGCCATTTATTCTTTTTTCTCCTATTTTTAGCTACATATAGAAGCATTTACATGCCTTCTATAACTGTTATAATATGTAGTGGGAATGAATCACATTCCTGAATGGAACAGCAGGCTGATACTATAAGGAAGATCTCAGTAATTTCTCAAAGGTCAGAAGCCATGCTCTAGAGCTCCTGCAAGGGTTAAAGGCCTCAGTCAATTTAACTGGAAGAATGAAATATTTGCATCTCTGGTTCACCCTTTCATTTTTCTTTAGCAGGGAAATAACACCATTTTAGTGTACTATCCATTTTCAGCAAGGTTGAAGAGACTTCTTACACCTTAACAAAAATTAATTCTCCAATGAATTACTATTCTCAAGATCTCGAAGACACCTTCACTGCTCAAAGGAGGAAAAAGGACACTTTTCAACACCAGTTCCTACTGCATTCATAGAGAATAATGTCTCCTTTTGCAACAAGTCTGTTAAAGGAATACAGCAAGTAAAAAATGTGTATTTCTGAAAAAATAATTACTATGCTTGAAAACATTTTTGATAAATATAAGCTCTAAGAGCCTTCTGATAGGGAGTATAAATAGTTACTCCCCTTGGTTTACATCTAAATGATTCTAATTTTCTGGCTTTTTTGGTCTGAAGCTGGTATCTTTCTCCAGCACTACCATTACTCAGTACTTACACAGAATTTTCTGTTTTTCAAAGCACAGCACAAACCCTCATTCTAAAAGCATTTCTAAGAGTTTCCTGTCGATATCCTGTCCTATTCTCCAAGTACCATTTTCATAACTCCCCAAGGGCAGTTTGTGAATATAACTAGGGCATTTCCAGGAAATAGAAAACACTGACCTCTATTTCTCCACTGTTCTAAAAGGATTGAGATATTAGCATACTATCCCGAAGGCATGTATAATGTGACACAGACTTTGCCAGCAAGACATATCAGCCCATTTACAGTGACCGAAATCTAAGCATTGGTGCATGATAGTTAAGAAAAAAAACATGCAAGTATCAGAAATTTTGCATTTTTTTTTTCCTGTTCTTTGAAGTTATAGCTCCATACTCTATAACCTCAAAATAGTTTGATTATAGTCTTAGAGCTTATGGTATCATTAAGGCACAGACATATTCATGTATTTGTTACCATATATGACATTCAGGGAAAGTATAGAGAAGAAAAGAAAAAACATATTTTTGTCTGAAAGTATTTCTGAAAGCTATATAAATTCTGAAACCAGTGCTTAATAGCATAAATTCCTCTGTGACAGACTGCACCAGAAAAAAGTGAATACAGCTGAAGCCATGCACAAGCAGACACTCTTTCCATTACTCCAATAGTAGCAGCAAAATAATCAATAGGAAGAGGACTGCCACAACCTGCTACCACTTGCAAATAGTTCTTTCACCAACACATAGTTAGATGCTGGCGTTAAATTGTTTTTATCTAGAGCTGATCACACCTAGCTGCAGCAGTGTTAAAGAAACAGCAGAGAATTTCAGAAAAACATCAAGACAAGTGTAACAAATTAAAGTAAAAAAAAACATCAACACAGGTGTACAAAAGGTGTAATCTTTTAATCTTATTCTACTTCTTGTCTCAACTGTTTGACTGTAATTGGAGTATGTTAACATTAGGGAATTACCTACAACAAGCAATTATGTTACTCTATTTATATTTTTAAAATACAGTCAGAAGTTTTAAATCAAGCAAGAAAGAAAACTAAAATCCTCTCCAGGAAAAGCTCCTACCCCCCATCATGACTGCCTGCAACAACCTTCTTGAAATGACCATATTACACTTTGTTGTGCAGCCATAGTTGTTAACTTAATTTTCCTTTAATACTTTCAAGAATCACTATCACAATCTTCTTACTTAAGATCTTATTTACCAGATTCTACTTCATGTGGTCATTACCCCAAATCCTGTTTATTTAGCATTCACAGCTTATGACAGACTTATGTGTCCACTTTTCCTACACAGACTTTTCCTCAGAAGTAGTGTCCTCAGTGAATTTGACAGCTCAAGCCAGACAGTATCTCATACTTCAGATGATATTTCAAGGCAGGATCTCTGCTGTAAAAATAATTTTTCTTACCTTCCCATGCTGTC
The DNA here is from genome assembly GCA_013399055.1 of Ramphastos sulfuratus. Lineage (NCBI taxonomy): Eukaryota > Metazoa > Chordata > Aves > Piciformes > Ramphastidae > Ramphastos > Ramphastos sulfuratus. The sequence continues at coordinate 10,171 of WBNM01009000.1, read as the reverse complement.
CTGCTCTTTCATAGCAGATTACTGCATCCTCCCACATTTCTAGCTCCTCAAATATCTGCAGGGCAGAGCTGGTGCATCCTAGCTCAAACAGTAAGTTTGCAAGCTGTCTCTGGGAAGATGAGACATCCCAAATTACTCAAAAGAGGTAAGTAAATACTATCTGCATTTTAAAAAACATTATGAGACATTTCCGACATCAAGAGGCAACAGACAGAACATGAAATTATTTTCTTAAAACTTCAACTTGAGCCTCAGTGTATGTACCTCAAAACCCCCATCATCAATAGAACAGAACTTGTTTTGATTTGACTTCTGTTCATGAATTTCTTTGAACTAATTTATAGTATAATGTGAAAATGGAAGCAGACATGACAAGGATGAATTGACAGAGCTGAACTTCCACCCCTTAAATGAGGCACAAGGCTCATCCTTCTGGAGAGCAACAGGATGTTGAGAATGCTGAGTGGGAAACAGGGGCTGCAGGATTACTATGCTTTGCCATAGTAATCTGTACCTCTGAAAAAAATACAAATGGAGAAAAAGGCTCTGACAGTTTTGTTGGGTACTTGTGAGAAATCACTATTCCAAATAGGCATTACAAAAGCTGTTAGTTTTCAGTCAAACCAGTATTGAATTTGAGATCAGGTTCAACTTCTTAGCTAAGCTTTCCTCACAGATAAGTCAGCATCTTTGTTATTTCAAATTTAGTTATTATTTCAGTCTGCTTATGAAAATAAATGAGTAATCTTTTCAATTTAAAAACAAACAAGGTACGTTTTCATAACTTTGAAAAATTGTCTTTGGTCTTTCATTTATTTTTTAGAAGATTAAAATCATGTATAGGTTTCTTCACTGAGAGAGTCATTCCCCACTGGAATGGGCTGCCCAGGGAGGTGGTGGAGTCACCGTCCCTGGAGGTGTTCAAGGCACGTTTGGACGTGGCACTTGGTGCCATGGTCTAGTCTTGAGGTCTGTGGTAGTGGGTTGGACTTGATGATCTTTGAGGTCTCTTCCAACCTTGCTATACTGTGATACTGTGATACTGTGATACTGTGTTTTCATCTTTGAAGAAAGGCTTTTTTTACTATGTGTGATAGATAGACAATTTGGTTTACAAAAACAAATGGGAGCATTTTGTATAAGGACATCTAATTATCCCTTGAGATTCTCTACAGTGAAGCTTTGCAGTGCTATTGGTGACCTGGAACAGATTCTCTGAAGCTCTCCACAGAAGTCCTGGATCTCTCTTTATAGACTTGGGTTCAGTATCTGTTACAAATCCAAGCGGTTAGCATATAGGAATAGACCATGGGTCAGAAAATTCAGAACTGACTACAGTTCTTTGACATAAATATGTAACGAACTCTGAAAATCCCTAACAAAGTAATTATATGTTAGCTTGATATTAATCCCTCAGTAAAACAGCCTACACTTGGTAAAATTTATACAGGCAGTTCCTGCAGCCATCTTCCATTATAAATTCCTATTTTAGCATTTCTATCTGTGGCTTTGAAAACAGGCTTGGATTGAAAAGTGCCACTCTGATAACTGAAAATGAAAGCCACACTTGCTAGTTGTATTGCAAATGCCTATTGAAAGGTTGTGTGGAATAACTTCAGAATCCTAGAAGATATTACTGGTTAAAGAAACATGCATTGAGGTTAGAATTAAAAAATGAATAAAACGTCATTAAAAGTAAACATAAACACCTTTAGGTGTGTAGGATGCAAATAGTTTTCTTAAGTTTGTCCTAAGAGCATCATCAGGTAAGACTCTAATGTGTAGATTTCTGTTCTAGAAAGAGTTTATTGTCAAGATAAAAAAAATGTAGTTTTGGGGAAAAAAACCTGACATGCCTTGAAAATAAAAACTTCTTCAGCTCAAGTTCTTCAGTGTACTTTTGACTCAATGAAGAAGATGGAACCAATAGTAGCATAAGCATAAGTAAAACAGTAATAAATAGGAAGACAGTAGCAAGATTGTTTTTTTACAAAAGATGCATTGGAAACTTGTAAGCTTTGGTCTATTATTATAGCAAAAAAGAAAGTAAAGAAGAATTACACTACAAGTAATATCTTCCATGTATGACAGAACACAAAGTCAAAGCAAAACACTGTTGCACTCCTTTGCTTAGAAAAATGGGAATGTGTGTTGTTAGAAATCAAAGATGTAACCTAGAGTGTTTCAACCCAAGATCATATCATACTCTTTTGACCTTGGACTCATGCAGTATCAAAAATCATTACAGGCTTTTAAATGAAGCTTGAAATGGGATTGCTCCATACCTGTATGGCCCAGTGTGGAGGCACCTGACAACAATAGAATATCTTCATGCGTTCAGATACTGGTGTATTTGCATCCTCAAACTGGTCCACGAGTGCCTGCAAATGCAAAGTATATTCTAATTATTAGTTAGTTAGACTTAATTAACATTTTTTAAAAAAATCAAAGTATTTAGGATTGTAGGCATTCTTGACAATTGGAGAAATTATATTTAAGATAATATTAAACGTCAGTAAGCTTACACCATAATATGCTACGTCTTTTTATTAGCCCATATAAAAACTGCAAGAAATACTTATGTAAAAACTCTTTATTGCAGCTAATAATAAACAAAAAAAGCCTTGAAGAGATTCAATTTTTGAAGCACATGCAACAGGAATAAGAAGCAAACATACAAGTGCAAACAAACACTTGGAGAGAAAAACTGTGTCAAATATTCCTTGCCTAATACATTTCCATTCTTTAGCTATTTTTTTCTGTGTAAGACAGTATTCATGTGCTTTAGGCATGAAATTTCTTATTAAAATGTGCTGGTTTGAGGCTAATTGGAATATTTTAATAGAGAAAATTATATTATAGGCTGTGAAAAGGAAACAATGGTGATGTCTACTTCACTCATAGGCTTGCTGAGATGTTTAAGAATAAGTACTCAAAACATAGATAACAGAGTCTCTGGGGCACAGCGTCCCGGTCCAGCAGCAGCTGGCTTGTTGACTAATCTCACTAACCACTTTCCTTCTAACCTCCCTGGCCAATCCTCCAAACTCACCTTGCGCGTAAGGCAAATCTTGGGGTAAGGTATAGGGGTGGGGAGAAGGTGGAAGGGTGGTTGGGAGCCCCTCTTGGGGTCTCTGACTTCTGGGAGGGGTGTTGTGTTTCTGTATTCCCTTTACCTTGTATATTTCTGTAAATATTCCTGTCTATAGTGTATATATTTGCTTGTATATTGTGCTAAGCTGTAAATAGAGCTTCAGTCCTTAACTTCCAGCCGGCTGAGTCTAGTCTGGGTCATTTTACAAAGTGTGGGGGGCAGGGAACTCCCAAACCATCACATAAAAAGAGAATGAAAGGCAAACATATTATAGTAGACTATGTTTTTGGAAACTCTTCTAATATAAAATAAATTATTGTGACTTGGAGTATAATTAAATTCAGACTTCCCCCCCCCCCCCCCTTTGGGGGACCTTTTGATTGTTGAAGTGTTTTCTTCTGAAACCCTTTGAAAGAGAATGGTAACTTCTGCATAGCAGAAGTTCAGCAGCTTCTGCAATGATTTTATTCCTCTGAAAAGCTACTATGAAGGTATTTAAATCAAAATGCAATAGCAAGGAATAGAAAACTATTAAAGGTAGCTTTACCCAGAAAGTTGATTAGAAATGTTAAGATAAGGGAGAAATTCTCATCAAATGTCAGTTAATCACTAACCTGGCAAATTTAAGGTTAGAGATATAAATGAAGGAATACTAAACTACTTGCCTTCACATGATTAATCTATTCAGATATATCTCAAAGAGCTATAGAAGGAGCTAGCCAGGTTCTCAGCATGGAAAAGGAATGTAAAAAAAGTAAAAATTCCCAAATAAAAGGAAAAAAATTGGCTAGAATTACTTCTTTCTCTTTCCTTCTAACTGCAACTGTTGGCTACCCAACCTGTATCAATAATGCAAACAATAGTTGTCATAAAATAATCAGCTGCATGATTTAAACTGCTAAGCATCTTGTAACTACTATGATGTTAATGGGAATTATTAGATGGCTTCNTACTGTGATACTGTGTTTTCATCTTTGAAGAAAGGCTTTTTTTACTATGTGTGATAGATAGACAATTTGGTTTACAAAAACAAATGGGAGCATTTTGTATAAGGACATCTAATTATCCCTTGAGATTCTCTACAGTGAAGCTTTGCAGTGCTATTGGTGACCTGGAACAGATTCTCTGAAGCTCTCCACAGAAGTCCTGGATCTCTCTTTATAGACTTGGGTTCAGTATCTGTTACAAATCCAAGCGGTTAGCATATAGGAATAGACCATGGGTCAGAAAATTCAGAACTGACTACAGTTCTTTGACATAAATATGTAACGAACTCTGAAAATCCCTAACAAAGTAATTATATGTTAGCTTGATATTAATCCCTCAGTAAAACAGCCTACACTTGGTAAAATTTATACAGGCAGTTCCTGCAGCCATCTTCCATTATAAATTCCTATTTTAGCATTTCTATCTGTGGCTTTGAAAACAGGCTTGGATTGAAAAGTGCCACTCTGATAACTGAAAATGAAAGCCACACTTGCTAGTTGTATTGCAAATGCCTATTGAAAGGTTGTGTGGAATAACTTCAGAATCCTAGAAGATATTACTGGTTAAAGAAACATGCATTGAGGTTAGAATTAAAAAATGAATAAAACGTCATTAAAAGTAAACATAAACACCTTTAGGTGTGTAGGATGCAAATAGTTTTCTTAAGTTTGTCCTAAGAGCATCATCAGGTAAGACTCTAATGTGTAGATTTCTGTTCTAGAAAGAGTTTATTGTCAAGATAAAAAAAATGTAGTTTTGGGGAAAAAAACCTGACATGCCTTGAAAATAAAAACTTCTTCAGCTCAAGTTCTTCAGTGTACTTTTGACTCAATGAAGAAGATGGAACCAATAGTAGCATAAGCATAAGTAAAACAGTAATAAATAGGAAGACAGTAGCAAGATTGTTTTTTTACAAAAGATGCATTGGAAACTTGTAAGCTTTGGTCTATTATTATAGCAAAAAAGAAAGTAAAGAAGAATTACACTACAAGTAATATCTTCCATGTATGACAGAACACAAAGTCAAAGCAAAACACTGTTGCACTCCTTTGCTTAGAAAAATGGGAATGTGTGTTGTTAGAAATCAAAGATGTAACCTAGAGTGTTTCAACCCAAGATCATATCATACTCTTTTGACCTTGGACTCATGCAGTATCAAAAATCATTACAGGCTTTTAAATGAAGCTTGAAATGGGATTGCTCCATACCTGTATGGCCCAGTGTGGAGGCACCTGACAACAATAGAATATCTTCATGCGTTCAGATACTGGTGTATTTGCATCCTCAAACTGGTCCACGAGTGCCTGCAAATGCAAAGTATATTCTAATTATTAGTTAGTTAGACTTAATTAACATTTTTTAAAAAAATCAAAGTATTTAGGATTGTAGGCATTCTTGACAATTGGAGAAATTATATTTAAGATAATATTAAACGTCAGTAAGCTTACACCATAATATGCTACGTCTTTTTATTAGCCCATATAAAAACTGCAAGAAATACTTATGTAAAAACTCTTTATTGCAGCTAATAATAAACAAAAAAAGCCTTGAAGAGATTCAATTTTTGAAGCACATGCAACAGGAATAAGAAGCAAACATACAAGTGCAAACAAACACTTGGAGAGAAAAACTGTGTCAAATATTCCTTGCCTAATACATTTCCATTCTTTAGCTATTTTTTTCTGTGTAAGACAGTATTCATGTGCTTTAGGCATGAAATTTCTTATTAAAATGTGCTGGTTTGAGGCTAATTGGAATATTTTAATAGAGAAAATTATATTATAGGCTGTGAAAAGGAAACAATGGTGATGTCTACTTCACTCATAGGCTTGCTGAGATGTTTAAGAATAAGTACTCAAAACATAGATAACAGAGTCTCTGGGGCACAGCGTCCCGGTCCAGCAGCAGCTGGCTTGTTGACTAATCTCACTAACCACTTTCCTTCTAACCTCCCTGGCCAATCCTCCAAACTCACCTTGCGCGTAAGGCAAATCTTGGGGTAAGGTATAGGGGTGGGGAGAAGGTGGAAGGGTGGTTGGGAGCCCCTCTTGGGGTCTCTGACTTCTGGGAGGGGTGTTGTGTTTCTGTATTCCCTTTACCTTGTATATTTCTGTAAATATTCCTGTCTATAGTGTATATATTTGC
>WBNM01008999.1:0-12951 GCA_013399055.1 Ramphastos sulfuratus | reverse complement strand
AGGTTGGTCAGACAGGACCTGCCTTTCCTAAACCCATGCTGACTGGGCCTGATCCCTTGCCCATCCTGTAGGTGCTGTGTGATGGCACTCCACATGACCTGTTCCATAACCTTGCCTGGCACTGAGGTCAGGCTGACAGGTCTGGAATTTCCTGGTTCCTCCTTATGGCCCTTCTTGTGGATGGGCACCACATGGGCAGCTTCCAGTCTTTGGGCACCTCTCCAGTGAGCCACTACCCTCATGGTACAGAACTTTTTCCTGGCTTCCAATCTAAATCTTCTCTCTGTGATTTCAAACCATTGCCCCTGATCCTGTCACTACAGGGCTTTGGAAACAGCTTCTCTTAATCCTGGAAGGTTGCAATTAGGTCTCTCCAGAGCCTTCTCTTCTGCAGGCTGAAGAACCCCACCTCCCTCAGCCTGTCTTCATGGCAGAGGTGCTCCAGCCCCAAACAGAAAAGGAAAACATCATTGCAGATCACCTCTTGTGTTTGGAGTGAGAGAAATGCATTTCATTGGTTGCTAGAACTTCATTGAGTGACCTGTGGCAGGTACACAGAGGCTGTGGAACTCCTTTTCTAGGGCAGGAGGAGAAACAGCTCAGCAGAGACCCAGTCTGCTCTGGAGATCTGGCTAACAAAAGAAAACATTTTCTAGCTATTTAGTGAACTGTAAAATGAAATTTTAAGGAGTTAATCTAAAATTCGACTCCTTTAATTAGCAAGAGTGAGGCAGAGAACAAACTGGTAAAAAGTACTGATCTTAGCATAGAGATTTTTCTACTTTTTTCCAAATACAGAAATATTCCATTAATTGCTGGGTATTTATCACTGTGGCTAATAACTTACTGGATACACTAATGGGAAAGTATTCCATTCTTACAGCTCTGTCAGAAGCTGAAATTAAAAAGGGTCCTGATTTTACTTGGAAGAACTGACTGTGGAGCTGTAATGACAAGTCATTTTCTTTCAGAAATAAAGATCATCTGCTTTGATTCACATTTTGGTCTGGCACATCAGCCCCCTCACTTAAATGCAGAAAACGTTTGAGCCAGCGTGTCCAGGCTGGCTGAGGTACTGGAATGTGTCCAGAGAAGGGCACCAAGGCTGGTGAGGGGCCTGGAGCACAGCCCTCTGTGGATCTGTTGGAGGGTAGAAAAGCCCTGTAGAGGGACCTGGACAGGCTGGATGTGTGGGCAGAGGCCAGTGGGATGAGATTGAACAAGGCTAAGTGCTACACANGTGTTGGAGACTGGTTGGGGCACTTAGTGCCATGGTCTGGTTGATTGGCTGGGACTGGGTGCTAGGTTGGGCTGGGTGAGCTTGGAGGTCTCTTCCAGCCTGGTTGATTCTATGATGAGCACAGGAGTACAGAGCCACTGGTGCAGAACACCTTCCATCAGGAATAAGGAGGTGATTATCCTCTTGTACTCTGCTCTGGTGAGGCCACACCTTGAGTGTTGTGTTCATTTGTGGCACCCCACTACAGGAGGGATGGAGCCAGCGCGGAGGAGGGCAGCAGAGCCTGGGAAGGGCCTGGAGAATAAATCTTATGAAGAGCAACTGAGGGAGCTGGGCCTGTTTAGTTTGAGGAAGAGGAGGCTGAGGGGAGACTTCATGGCTGTCTACAGCTACCTGAAAGGAGGTTGTGGAGAAGTTGGTGCTGGTCTCTTCTCACAGGTAATTAGTGATAGAGTAAGAGAGAATGGCCTTAAACTGCAACTGGGTGGATTTAGACTAGATATTAGGAATTTTTTCTTTTTCAGGGAAAGAGTGGTCAGATATTGGAATGAGCGGCCCAGGAAGGTGTTTGAGTCACCAACATTGGATGTGTTTAAAACTCGTTTGGATGTGGTGCTTTAGGCACATGGTTTAGGGGTGGACCTTATTGAGTAGGAGTATTGGTTGGACTTGGTGATCCTGAGGGACTTTTCCAGCCTGAATGTTTCTTTGATTCTGTGATTCTTGTGTGGCAGAACCATCTGGGTTGGTGTGATGAGCACAGGAGTATACAGCTACTGCTGCAAACCACCTTCTTGCATGGCAAAACAGTTCCAAACATCTGTTAATGAAGCAGAGAAAGTGCCAAACTGCCCAGTCTGATCTGAGAAGGTCTTGCTTGGTTCATCCTATTGTATTCCTTGTTCATCCTCAACTTTTCAAAGAAGAAAAACACCTCCACTGTGCTGGTTTGAGGCCAATTGGAATATTTTAATGGAGAAAATTATATTATAGGCTGTGAAAAGGAAACAGTGGTGATGTCTGCTTCACTCATACTTCACTCTACTTCACACCCACCTACCTCATAACAAAGAAGACTTTAGCATCACATGTGAGATCACACAGCTTGCAAAAATAACTACATGAGTACAGCAGAAAAGTGTGATCATCACTTCTGTCACACACCCCACAACCTAGGGTTTGAAACTGTCTTGCTTTCTGTGAAGCCATTAAGGGATTGCAGAAAAAAAGCCATGGAACTTTTCTCTCCTCAAAAACTATGCCTTGAGCAGAGGAAGGAGTGTGTAAGAAAGTAGCATCCCTGTCTTGTTCTAAGCTCCTGAATGTACAATCTACCACTTGTGTGATTCAGTTGCTGTCTTGGCTATTTGCCATGGCAAGGAAGCCTCTTCCACAACACAGGCAGGGCTGTTTCCTCTTTCACAGAACCACAGAATGGTAGGGGCTGAAAGGCACCTCCAGAGATCATTGAGTACCAACTGCCCTGGCAAGGCAGACTCACCTACAAAAGGTCACACAGGAGCACATCCAGGCAGGTTTGGAATGTCTCCAGAGATGGAAACTCCACCACCTCTCTGGGCAGCCTGCTTCAGTGCTCCATCACCCTTAGATTGAAGAAATTCCTCCTGATTTTTAGATGGAACTTCTTATGTTCAAGTTTGTGTCTGCTGCCCCTTGTCCTGTCACTGGGCACCACTGAAAACAGCCTGGTCCCATCCTCCTGACACCCACCCTTTAACTATTGATAAGCATTGATGAGATTCCCCTCCCCCCAGGCTGCTCTTTCCCAGACTAAACAGCCCAAATTCTCTTAGCCTTTCCTCATCACAGAGATGTTCCAGTCCCCTCAGCATCCTTCTAGATGTANAGTGTGAGGTGTCCCTTCCCATGGCGTGAGGGTCCACCATGGTTGGAACTAGATGATCCTTGTGGTCCCTTCCAACCCTGACTGATTCTATGATTTGTAGCCCTTTCCTGTACCCTCTCTAGCAAATCTTTGCCCCTCTTGAACTGGGGAGCTGAGACCTGGACCTGTTACTCCAGGTAGGTCCTCACCAGTGCAGAGTGGCAGGAGAACCTCCTTCAACCCGCTTGCCACGCACTATTTGATACACCCCAGGATTGTACTGGCTTTCTTGGCCACCAGGGCACATTGCTGGCTCATGGGCATCCTGTTGCCCACCAGGACTCCCAGGTGCTTTTCTCCAGAGCTGCTCTCCAACAGTCAGGAGAGGTAAATCCACCCCAGGTACATTTGACTTTAAGCAGTTAGGCTTTCAGGCAGGGCCAAGAAAAGGAGCCAGTTCCATCAGGCACAATGTCTGCCTGCTTTTGGATGAGATTTTACCCTTCCCTCAGCTAAAAGAAGCTGCCTCCTTATATGTTGGAGGGTTTTATTAACATCAATTTAACCACAGAGATTCACTTCAACTCTAGTCTCAGTTCTGAATGTGCCAAATGCTGTATGTTGTAGTGCCACAAAAATCTCACTTAGCATCTAGCTCAGCTCAGGTTGTTTCAAGTTTCTCTCCAAACTTGGCTAAGGTTATTGGGGTTTAGTTTGCATGGTAAATGCCTGGATAAAGTATGTTCTAAATACTTCCCACAGCATACAGCCAAAACAAATAGGTTTGGGTTGGAAAATGCCTTAAAGACCATCTAGTTCCAGCCCTCTGCCATAGGCAGGGACCTCTCCTGCTAGACCAGATTGCTCAAGGTCCCATCCAGCCTGGCTTTGAACAATTCCAGGCTTGGATCCTCCCCAACAGTCAGCAACCTGTTCCAGTGCCTCACCACCCTCACGGGCAAGAATTTCTTCCTAATGTCTAGTCTAAATCCAGCTTCTGCCAGTTTGGAGCCATTATCCCTTGTTCTGTTACTCCACACCTTTGTGAAAAGTTCTTCTCTAGCTCTCCTGTAGCTCCCTTCCAAACACTGGAAGGCTCCATGGAGCTTATTAAATAAAACTCCAACATTTTGATGGACTTTATTCTGTGCCGAAGAGCTGTTGTTACAGCTCAGAGGGGAGATGCTGTTTCCTCAAGTTACAGACAAGACTTGTTTTGGAGCAAGGTTAATGTATTAAGGTGTCTCCATAAGAATGTTTCCAGGAGGTTTTCTCTGTAGAAAGACTTGAGATTCGTCCAGCCATACAGCATGGAACTGCATTAAAGCACATTGGATAGAAGCGGGAAGTGCTTGTTGTCCTCAAGCCCAGAGGTACTGAGAGAACAGCCCATCCTCTGATATGTTATTTACCTAGTAACAATCATAGAATGCTCTAGGTTGGAAGGGACCTCCAAAGGTCACCTAGTCCAGCCCCCCTTGCAGCTAGATCAGGTTTCCCAGAGCCTCTCGAGCCTCACCTTGACTATTTCCAGCGATGGGTCCTCAGCTATCTTCCTGGGCAACCTGTTGCAGTGTTCCACCACGCTCACGGTGCAGAACTTCTTCCTGACATCCAATCTAAACCTGCTCTTCTCTAATTTCAAACCATTGCTCCTGATCCTGTCACTACAGGCCTTTGCAAACAGTCTCTCTCCATCCTTCTTGTAGCCCCCTTCAGTTACCAGAAGGTTACTATTAGGTCTCCCCGGAGCCTTCTCCTCTGCAGGCTGAGCAACCCCAGCTCCCTCAGTCTGCTTTCACAGCAGAGGTGCTCTAAACCCCTGATCATTTTCCTTGCCCTTCTCTGGACCTGCTCCATTCAGGTCCATGTCCTTGCTTGTATTGAGGGCTCCAGAGCTGGATGCAATGCTCCAGGTGAGGTCTCACCAGAGCAAAAAGGCAGAATCACCTCTCTCCATCTGCTGGTCATACTGCTTTTGACTGGCCTCCTGGTCTGCAAGCTCACTCTGTCTGCTCAGGTCTAGCTTCTCATCCATGAGCACCTCCAAGTCCTTTTCCACAGGGCTCATTTCTGTCACCTTGTCCCACAGCCTGTAGTGATAGTGAGGTTCATTCTGGCCCAGGTGCAGGACCCTGCACTTGCTCCCCTTGCACCTCACGAGGTTCAGCATAGAACTGGTTTGTGCATAGCTGATGAAACCTGCTTGCTTAGGAAGTGTTCCTAACGTGGTTCTTACACACTGACTTAATTACTGCAGACCTCCATCAAACTCTGTTTTTCTTCTCCACCACAATAAAACTACTGTGTACAGTTCTGGAGCCCCCAGCACAGGACGGACATGGAACTGTTGGAGGCAGTCCAGAGGAGGGCCGCAAAGATGCTCAGAGGGCTGCAACAGCTCTGCTATGAGGACAGGCGGAGAGAGTNAGGGGTTAGAAGTGACCTCCAGAGGTCATTGAGCCCTGAGAGGTCAACTGCCCTGCCAGAGCAGATCACGCAGGAACGCATCCAGACTGATCATTGCCCTGTGGGAACTGAAAGCTCACTCCTGCTCTGCCACACATCTCTTAACCTGCTCCTACATACACAGGGCTTTGCTCATTTTCTCTTGAGGTCAAATGTCCTTAAGAGTGTTTTGTGAGGGAGCTTCATTTCCCTGTAGAAACTGAAAGCTCACTCCTGCTTTGCCACACATCTCTTAACCTGTTTCTACATACACAGGTCTTTGCTCATTTTTTGTTCAGGCCAAATGTCCTTGAGAGTGTTTTGTGGGGGAGCTTGTGAAGGTTGGCTGGAAGCCTGCAGGTGCTGTATCAGGTAGTCCCATGGTATCCATGTAGGAGTGATTCCTTCAGGGAGCTACAGTAAGTTTGAAAGGTTGGATTCCCCCTTGCAGAAAACCAAAGTTTCCCTGCTGTGTTTCTTTATGTATCTGCTCAGACTTAATATACCATCAGGGATCAGTGCTGGGCTCACTTTTGTTCAGTATCTTCATGAATGACCTAGATGAGGGGACAGAGTTTACCCTCAGCAGGTTTGCTGGTGATACAAAACTGGGAGGGGTGGCTGACACACCTGAGGGTTGTGCTGCTCTCCAAGAGATCTGGACAGGCTGGAGAGCTGGGCAGAGTGGAACCTCATGGAGTTCAATAAGGACAAGTGTAGAGTCCTGCACCTGGGAGGAAATAACAGCAGACACCAGTACAGGTTAGTGGTTGTCTTGCTGGAAAGCAGCTCCAAAGAAAAAGACTTTGGAGTCCTGGTGGGCAACAAGTTATCTAAGGAACAACAGTGTGCCCTTGGGGCCAAGGAGACCAATGGCATCCTGGTGTGTGTTAGTAAAAGTGTGTCCAGCAGATCTAGGGAGGTTCTTCTCCCTCTTTGCTCTGCCCTGGTGAGGCCACACCTGGAATACTGTGTCCAATTGTAAGCTCCACAGTTCGAGAGAGATAGGGACCTGCTGGAGAGAGTCCAATGAAGAGCTACCAGACTTGAAGATCTCTGCTATGAAGAACAACTGAAAGATCTGTGGGACTCTTTAGTCTGGAAAAGAGAAGGCTGAGAGAGGATCTGGTCAATGTCTATAACTATCTGAGGGCTGGAGGTCAGGAAAGGACAGGGACAGCCTCTGCTCACTTGTGCCCTGTGAAAGGACAAGGGGCAGTGGATGTAAACTACAGCACAGGAAGGAAGTTCCACCACAACATGAAGAGAAACTTCTTTACTGTGAGGGTGGTGGAGCACTGGAGCAGGCTGCCCAGAGAGATTGTGAAGCCTCCTTCTCTGGAGTCTTTCAAAGTCAGCCTGGATGTGCTCCTGTGTGACCTGCCCTAGGTGATCCTGCTCTGACAGGGGGGTTGGACCTGATGATCTCTGGATATCCCTTCCAACCCCTAACATTCTCTGATCTGCTGTTTTCTCCTGGTACAAGCCTCAGGCTTCATGGTTGATATTCACCAAGGACACCTCTAATCCTGGTATTATTTTTGCCACCTGCTGTCCCTTATGTACCAAAGCACTTTGAAGCAGGATATTACCTAGCAGAGCAAGTCCAAGCATCCCCCCTTGCTTTTCTTTGCAAGCCCACATGCTCTTAGCCCCGTGGCAACCTTCATTTGGCTTGTTCAGTCCACAGTGTCTCTGAACTCTATGATTTTTTTTTTTTTGAGGACCTCTGTGGAGAAGGTGCTGGCGTGGGGGACCTGTCAGAGTCCTTTCATGGTGAACACAAAACAAGAAGAACCACCTCAGGTTTTGTGCTGCTATCTTATTCTCTCTGAGCTTTTTTTTATTTGTACTTTTTTTTCCCCCTTGATCATCTTTTGGCCTTGCAGACTCCCTGGCAGGCTTCCTGACACAATTCTGTGTGAAGAAAGGTTTAGTTTTTCAAATTTATTAATCCTTGTGATAAGATTTGTAAGCTGGGGATTGGCTTCTCTCTTACATTGGTTTGGGTTTTTTTTCCCCTGCCTGATGGTATATCCAGTTGTGTTAAAACACCTGGAAGCCTGTTAATACTGAAGCCATTAAGTGAGAAGTCTCTTCCTAATGAGGAAAAGTTATTGCATATTTTTACCCTAGAACTGATGGGAACTGCTTGTTTGGTTAGGTTTTAATCACCTGCTTCTGCCAGAGCTTGTGAATGCTTTCATCTTCTCTTGGAAGCAGCTGGGTTTTGCAGCACACCTATTTATTCTGAGTAACCTTCTCTGCAAGGCTGCATAGCCATAGAATCATAGACTGGTCTGGGTGTGAAGGGACCTGCAAAGGTCATGTAGTCCAACTCCTTCTGCAGTGAGCAAGGGCATCCTTAACTAGATCAGGTTGCCCAGAGCCCTGGTGAGCCTTACCTTGAGTATCTCCAGGGATGGGACCTCAACTGCCTCCCTGGGCAACCTGTTCCAGTGCCTTCATAGTGCAGAACTTGTTGCTAACACCCAGTCTGAAGCTGTTGCCTCTTGTCCTGTCCTGTCACTCCAGGCCTTTGGAAACAGTCTCTCTCCATCCTTCTCTTAAGCCCCCTTCAGGTACTGAAAGGCTTCTATTAGATCTCCCTGGATCCTCCTCTTCTCTAGGCTGAGCAACTGCAGCTCCCTCAGCCTGTAGCAGAGGTGTTTCTCCCCATGATGACTTTCCTTGCCCTTTGTGAGGCCTGTCCCAGTGACAAACCCCTGTGCCTTTTCTTTGCCTCCTTCTGAGCGTCCTTAAGTTCTTGCAGGCCCCACAATGATTTCACTCTTCCTTTTAATGACTTCTGTCTTTTGATGAAGCACTCATTTGAGGCTAGGAATGACACTGATAATGGAGCTTTTTGTCTTTTACAAGTTGAATCTGTTTGCACACTCCACAGAGCTGGGAGCAGAGTGTACCTCCTCTGCTTAAGTCAGAGGGCACCTTGGTAAGTGAAAAGCAGGAGACAAGCTGGCACCATGCACTCACAGCCCAGAACTAACTGAGTCCTTGGCTGCCTCCTCAGGAGCATGGTGGAGGGAGGGCATTCTGGCCCTCTGCTCTGAGACCCACCTCCAGTGCTGAGGCCAGCTCTGGATTCCTCAGCACAGTGTTGATACGGACTTGGTGGAGCAGGGCCAGAGGAGGAAAGAGTAATGATAGGAGGGCTAGAAGCCTTCTGCTGTGAGGTCAGGCTGAGAGAGCTAGGGATGTTCAGCCTGGAGAAGAGAAGGCTCCAGGGAGACCTTCTTGTGGTCTTTCTGTGATGAAAGGGCTTGATCAGAAAGCTGGGGACAGACTTTTGAGTAGGGCTTGCCGTGACAGGACAAGGGATGATGGTTTAAACTATAAGAGGGGGATTTAGACTGGAGAGAAGGAGAACTTTTTTACGCTGAGGATGCTGAGACACTGGTCCAGTTTGCCCAGAGAGGTGGTGGAAGCCCCATCCCTGGAACCATTCCAGATCAGGTTGGACATGAGGCTCTGATGTTGTTGTACAGNAGTGACCTTTAAAGGTCCTTTCCAACCTAAACCATTCAGTGATTATATGACTTCTGTACATGTCCTCTCTCTTGAAGGGCTGAGTCAAACCTCATTTTCCCTCTCAACCTGAAGGTGAAGATCGTGGTGGGTATTGTATCCTTGTGGTCTGCTGGTCTGTTGGAGCACCTGTGATACGTGGGACAGGTTGGAGGGCAGGACTGAGGCCTTGTCCCAGTGAGATGGGTTCTGGAGAGCTGCCAAGGCTCCATAAGCCCTGACTGTTCTGCTGCTAAGAAGCACAACCTTGGTGGGATGTGGGAGATGTTGTGAGCAACCACTTGTGTCTTTTACATTTTGAAGTGCTTGGAAAGAAAGAAAGAACTCTCCCTTTGTGATAATCATAGTTATTCCTGCTATTGAGCAAAGCATGTTTTGACTGTGCATTGTAAAAATCATTTCTTTTCATTGAAACTGTTTGTACACCTTCTGAAATGATCCCACATGTGCTTTGTTAACATAATTAATAGCTGCTTCACTGAGCAGTTATCATAGCCTGTTTTCATAGTTCCAAGTTTCAGTGAAGAAGCTGCTTGCATTGTCTGTGGATTAGTAAAACATTATGAGTTGATTTGCTTCAAGATGCATCAGCCTAGCAAAATCAAAACACCCCTCAAATCAAGAGAGATGTTGAAGTGCTGGAACATGTCCAGAGAAGGGCAGCAAGGCTATTGAGGGGCCTGGAGCACAGCCCTGTGAGGACAGGCTGAGGGAGCTGGGGGTGTGCAGCCTGCAGAAGAGGGCAGACCTCATTGCTGTCTACAGCTACCTGAAAGGAGGTTGTAGCCAGGTGGGGTTGGTCTCTTCTGCCAGGCACCCAGCAACAGAAGGAGGGGACCCAGCCAGGGAAGGTCTAGGCTGGATGTTAGGAGGAAGCTGTTGCCAGAGAGAGTGATTGGCACTGGAGTGGGCTGCCCAGGGAGGTGGTGGAGTGCCCATCCCTGGAGGTGATGAAAAAAAGCTTGGATGGGGCACTTAGTGCCATGGTCTGGTTGATTGGCTAGGGCTGGGTGATAGGTTGGGTTGGGTGAGCTTGGAGGTCTCTTCCAACCTGCTTGATTCTATGATTCTATCTCTGGCATGTCAGGGCATTGTGACTGATCTTGTTGCATGATGTCTTCACCCTCAGTAAGTTGACACTTGGCACCAAGTATTGATCACCTCCAGGGCAGGAAGGCTCTACAGAGGGACATGGATGGGCTGGATCAATGGGATGAGGTTCAAAAGGCTGAGTGCTGGGTCCAGTACTTGGGTCACAACAATCCCATGAACACTCCAGGCTTGGAGGAGACTGGCTGGAAAGCTGTGCAGCATAAAAGAATCTGGGGATACTGGTTAACAGCCCNGGGCTCCAGAACTGTACACCTCATGTACTGCATTTAGTATTTGGCTTCTCAGTGCAAGAACACTCAAGTGCTGGGGCATGGCCAGAGAAGGGCAGCAAAGCTGGTGAAAGGTCTGGAGAACAGGGCAGCTGAAGGAACTGGAGTTGTTCAGCCTGAGGAACTGAGGAAGCTGAGGAAGAGGAAGCTGAGTGGAGACCTTCCAGCTCTCTACAGCTCCCTGAAAGGAGGGTGGAAGGAGCTGGGGTTGGTCTCTCCTCTCTAGTAACAAGTGGTAGAGAGAGAGGAAGCAGGAAAGGTTTAGGTTGGATAATAGGAAGTACTCCTCAGTGAAGGAGTGGTTTAAGCCCTGGAGCAGGTTGCTCAAGGCAGTGCTGGAATTGTGGTTCTTGGAAGTGTTCAGAGAATGTGCAGACATGGTGCTGAGGGACATGGTTTGGTGGTGGACTTGGCAGTGCTGGGATAATGGTTGGACTTGATGGTGTGTGTGCTGTACTTAGAAAAGCTACTTGTGGAATAAAACTTGAATGGATTTCACATTGCATTTTTGGTTTTCTTCCACTCTTATGCAACTTGCTTCTGCTTAGGTGATTGCTGTGGTTCTGAAGACTGAATGTAATCATTGGTAGGGTGATAGAGAATAACTTAGTTCAAGTAGAAATTGTAGAATTTCAAATACAGTTTTTCTAAATGCTGCTCTTGAGCTTCTCCTTGAGTTGGAAAGCAAAGCACACATGTCCTGGCTGCAAAGATTATTTTAATCAAGGCTGAGAGACCTGGGGCTGCTTAGTCTGGAGAAGAGCAACCTTGAGAGGAGATCTTATTAAATGTTTATGAATATCTGAAGGGTGGGGGGCAAGAAGAAGGGGCCAGGCTCTTTTCAGTGGTGATAGGACAGGGGGTAATGGATGCAAACTGAAACTCAAGAAGTTCCACCTCAACACAAGGAAAACCTTTTTTCCTGTAAGGCTAACAAAGCCCTGGAGAAGGCTTCTGAGAGAGGTTGTGAAATCTTCTCTGGAGAACTTCAAAGTCAGCCTGGATGTGTTCCTGTGTGTCCTGCCCTAGGTAACCCTGCTTTGGCTGTGGGTTTGGACTCAACAATCTCTGAAGGTCTCTTCCAACCCCTGACATTCTGTGATTCTCTGATCTATTCTGATGGTTGGGGCTAACAGTTAACACCTCATTATTGACAGGGCTAGGTCCATCCTCCTGACTCCACAAAACCAACCAGATTCTGGGCTGCATCAGGAGCAGTGTGGGCAGCAGGTCGAGCGAAGTGATTCTGCCCCTCTACTCCGGTTTGGTGAGACCCCACCTGGAGTACTGCATCCAGCTCTGGAGCCCCTGGGACAAGAGGGATGTGGAGATGGTGGAGTGTGTCCAGAGCAGGGCCACGAGGATGCTCAGAGGGCTGGAGCTGCTCTGCTGTGAGCACAGACTGAAAGAGTTGGGGCTGTGCAGTCTGGAGAAGAGGAGGCTCCCAGGTGACCTTCTTGTGGCCTACCAGGATCTGAAGGGGGCTACAGAAAAGCTGGGGAGGGAATTTTTAGGCTCTCAGGGAGTGACAGGACTAGGGGGGATGGAGCAAAGCTGGAGGTGGGGAGATTCAACCTGGAGGTGAGGAGGAAGTTCTTCAGCATGAGAGTGTTGAGAGCCTGGCAGGGGTTGCCCAGGGAGGGGGTTGAGACCCCATCCCTGGAGGTGTTTAAGGCCAGGCTGGATGAGGCTGTGGGCAGCCTGATCTAGGGTAGGGTGTCCTTGCCCATGGCATGGGGGTTGGAACTGGATCATCCTTGTGGTCCCTTCCAACCCTGACTGATTCTATGATGTCAGATTTGTCAGTGAGTGCTTCAACTGCTCTGTGACTTTAAAAATAGCATCTTGGTCTGGGACAGTTGAATGGATTGTCTGTTCTCTCAGCACATAGCTTCCATGCAGTCCTGAAGCATGTTAAAAATTCAAAGCCATGTCAAATATATCTTCTCTCTTTCCTTGAGCCTATTTTGAGCTCATCTTCCTCATTACAATTTCAAGAAGGCTTTTTTTTTAAGAGTCAAGAGTGAGTCCAAGGCATGTGACAGAGGACCTTGCCTGCTCAGTGGCAACTGTAGAAAAAACCATGAACAGAGAGGCAGGGTGAGAAGGTTCCAGTTCTGTGTTAGGAGTTAGATGCTCTACACCCCCATGCCAAGAACCATGTGGGTGCAAGGCCTGGCCCCTGAGCCTGGAAAAGCCTTGTCATACCTCAGGGCCCTGTAGGAATTCATAGAATGGTTTGGGTTGGAAGGGGCCTTAAAGTTCAGCTAGTTCCAACTCCCACCATCAGCAGAGACACCTTCCACTAGCACAGGTTGCTCAAGGGCTTGTCCAGCCTGGCCTTGAACACTGCCAGGGAGAGGGCATCCACAACCTCCCTGGGCAACTTGTTCCAGTGTCTCCCTGTAGCAAGTACAAACTGTCCTCTTTTCCCCCCTTCTCTCTTTCCTTCTCCCCCTCCTCTCTTTCCTTCCCCCCTTTCTCTCCTT
>WBNM01008995.1:0-23480 GCA_013399055.1 Ramphastos sulfuratus | reverse complement strand
GGGGGGGGGGGGGGGGTTGAACTCAGTGATCTGACCCCTAACGTTCTGTGATTCTGTGACTCCCTCTTGCTGCTCTCTGAATGAGACCACCATGGGTAGGCTGAAGATGGGATCATCAAACCAGTCTACCACCAGCTCAGGTGTTGGTGGCATTTTTAAATCTGGTCACAAACCAAAGAAGAGTGGAAGAGGTGGCAAGTTACCCAGTTCCAAGGTGGAGGCACAAATCCTCAGCTGATTAACCTCCCTGCCACAGGCCTGCAGGAAGGTCTCAAGGCAGAGAGCGACCAGCCAGGTTCTCTCAGCCACCACCAGCACGTTTTCTGGCAGCTTGCTGAGTTATTGGTGGTGTTTGGTTAGCAACTGGATGTAATGCCAATCAATTGGTTGCCCCACAAAAATATCATACAAGCCTTCAGCCCCAGGAGGAATGAGGGTGTGCCACCGCACGGAGCAGGAGCCAGCCCCTTCGCGGCACAGATCTGCTGTGTTTTGGTTACTGTTGCTGTGGGACACATCCCTCGGGCCACATGCTTGTTAATCATGGCAGAACCACAGCAAAGGATTTAAAAGGGTCTCCCACAAAGCATCATCTCTGTGAGCTTCCTCCAGCCAGCCACCTAAATGAGTAAAACATCTTCTCGAAAGCACCTTGCCAAGCAAGAAGTGTGTTAATAAAGAGGAAAAGATCAGAGAGCATCACTGATTGACAAGACATGAGCTAAAATGTCAAGGAGGTTTCTGGCTGGCAATTAAGAAAATGAAAACATGTGTTAACAGCCCTTCCTAAGCACAGCCAGCTGCAGCCTTCCAAGTTTCTTCCTCAGCTGAAAGAATTCAGTGAAGACACAAAATTAAGTGCTTGCTATTTACAAGGTCTTGTAATGACAAGGCAAGGGGCAATGGGTTTAAACTGGCAGAGGGGAGACTTAGACTGGATGTTAGGAGGAAGTTCTTTGCAGTGAGGGTGGTGAGACACTGGCACAGGTTGCCCAGGGAGGTTGTGGAGCACAGAAGCACCGAACGTGATCAAAGATCACNGAGCGGGCAAAAAGCACGCGTTCGGTCCTTTCGCCCCCCCCCACCCTCCCTGGAGATGTTCAAGGCCAGGTTGGATGAGGCCTTGAGTGACCTGTACTAGTGGGAGGTGTCCCTGCCTATGGCAGGGGGTTGGAACTGAATGATCCTTGAGGTCCCTTCCAACCTTACCATTCTATGATTCTATTGCTTCCATTAAGCTCGACTGAAAAATTCATCCCAATCCTATTTTCTTCAAGAAATTGCACCCAGCAGCCCCAAAATATTGCACTCAAAAGAAAAGAGCAACAAACTCCCACAAGGAGACTGAGAAATGGATCCTCAAGTTTCCATGTGTCAAGCTTCAAAAAAATCTAAGGAAGGAGGAAAATGAGATCTCAAGTGGAATTTACCTGACATCAAAGGAAGAAATTCTGAAGGGAGGCAAAACCCAAATTCTCTCTTTTTTTTTTTTTAAATAAGAAGCTCAATAAAACATGTTTTTTCATATTAATAATCTAATTAAGAAAACAAAAATCCTCAAACTCAGCAGAAGTGGAAATAACCAGGGATATGCTGGGCAAAGCAAAACACAGATCTCAGCTGAACAACTTCTGCCCTTCTACCAACAACTCTACGCAGCAGTGAAATATATTTTACATAACTCAGGAAAGCAGGAGTGTGGGGAAGGTAGCAACATTACTTAATGACAGAGACAAAAGGGATAAAGGAAAAGAGCATTACTCACTGTCCAGCACTGGTTTGCTAATTGACATGAGAGACATAGATTTGGTCAGTGGAGATGAGACGGCGGAAGAGCAGAAATTAAACCCTTGCGGTTGCGACGTTTGATGCACCTGCAGAATGGGAAGCAACCACACTGAGTAGACATGTCAGAACAACATCACCATCCCAACCTCAGATGGCAGGTTCACCATTCCCTGAAATTCTTATTTTCAAAGAGCAAAAGGTTTCAACCATCCCAGCATAATGTAATAGGTGTGGAATGCAAGGACCAGGAAAAACGTGTGCGCATGCAGCCCAGACAGCCAACCGAGTCCTGGGCTGCAGCAAGAGCAGTGTGGGCAGCAGGGCAAGGGAGGGGATTCTGCCCCTTTACTCTGCTCTCCTCAGACCCCACCTGCAGTCCTGTGTGCAGTTCTGGAGCCCCCAGCACAGGAAGGACATGGAACTGTTGGAGCCAGTCCAGAGGAGGCCACCAAGATGCTGAGAGGGCTGCAGCAGCTCTGCTATGAGGACAGGCTGAGAGAGTTGGGGCTCTGCAGCCTGGAGAAGAGAAGGCTTCCAGGAGACCTTAGAGTAGCTTTCAGTATCTGAAAGGGGCCTACAGGAAGGCTGGGGAGGGACTATTGACAAGGTCTTGCAATGACAGGACAAGGGGCAATGGGTTTAAACTGGCAGAGGGAAGATTGAAACTGGATGTAGGAGGAAGTTCTTTACAGTGAGGGTGGGTGAGGGTGGTGAGACACTGGCACAGGTTGCCCAGGGAGGTTGTGGCTGCTCCCTCCCTGGAGGTGTTCAAGGCCAGGTTGGAGGAGGCCTTGAGTGACCTGTTCTAGTGGGAGGTGTCCCTGCCTATGGCAGGGGGTTGGAACTAGATGATCCTTGAGGTCCCTTCCAACCTTACCATTCTATGACTCCATGATTCTAAATCCAATTGGTGATTTCAGAGGTGAAATGCAAAGTGTGAAACATCTAATTATGCAACAAGCAGAGGCTCTGGATGCTTGGCTTTCAGCGCAGTGTTTTGTCTTTTCAGTCCAAGACAACTAATTAAGCATCAAGCAGAGGAGCTCTGGATGCTTGCTTTTCTTCCAAGGTACTACAAGATGGATATAGTTAACTGTCTGTGACTCCACTCCTCAGTATAACTAGGTTGTGCTTCAGCATAGTGAAAAAATTTGATGCTTAGCAGGGCACTCTCCCAAAATGCTATTCCTTAAAGCAAGAGAAGACATCAGAGTCTCAGCCTAAGAGCTCTCTGCAGGCTAGATACTCCCTTGATGTATAGCAGTGACTTCATGAGCTAACCAAACTGGTTGGCTAATGATTCTGGCTTGAAGACAGAAAATACTGAGATTGAAATGTCTACCCCAGAAATCCAGGGTATTTATAGCATTTAAAATTGCTCCTTTAATAAGAATAAGCAGAGGCTCTCATACCATTGTGGCCTACAAGTCCTCCATAGCCATCAGACTCCTGGCACATTGAGATCACTCTACAGTTTATTAATATGCATTTAAGACTTTGCTTAATTACTGATTTTAAGAATGGGCCTTTGGATTCTGGTTACTCCTATGAAAAAGCTCAAATTATTATTTTCCTCCTGTGATGCTAAAATAAACCTGAAAACTTGAGCAGCTGAATCACTGCTTGGTATTTGTGTATATTTCAGGAGTGCAAAGGGCAGCATAAACATTTGTGGTGATAGTCCCTGTGAAGGGACTCAAGGCCAGGCTGGATGAGGTCTTGAGCAATCTGGTCTAGTGCAAGGTGTCCCTGAAATGGCAGGGGATTGGAAGTGGATGATCATAGAATCATAGAATGGTTTATGTTGGAAGGGACCTCAAAGCTCATCCAGTTCCACCCTCCTGCCATAGGCAGGGACACCTCCCACTAGAAAAGGTTGCTCAAGGCCTCATCCAGCCTGGCCTTCAACACTTCCAGGGAGGGAGCATCCACAACCTCCCTGGGCAACCTTTGTCAGTGATCTTCAAGGTCCCTTCCAACCCAACCCATTCTATGAATCTGGAAGTGTCACTATTACCTGTGATTGATAATTTAGCTATGTCCACTCTAGGAAGTCAGTAACTTTTCCATGATTGGTCATGCTGTCAGTGGGAGAACAATGAGACACTTCTTGTTCTCACCCTAAGACTTTGCCCATCAACCATATTGCCCCACAGAACAAAGTAGCAAATTTAACATACTAGAAATTTTTCAATGGTCAAATTTAACATAGCAGAAAACTTTAAAGATGGGAGACTTTAAAAATATTATATATATGTAAGGTGGAAGTCTTCACAGTGAGACTGTCACCAGGGAAAGTGACTCCCAAAGCATTGCTGTAGCATTTTCTAAACAGCTAACAACAGGTGGACAGCTTTACCTGGTGGCTGTAGTCTCTGATTTCTCCTTGCTCAAGTTCTTCGGTGAGCAAGACCAGGGACCCACACTGATTGCTGGCAAGTGGACTTCTCCTGAGGTCTTTGGAGCTCAGAGAAGAAGCCTCCAAGTTTGTAGAGGGCTTCTTGTTCTCACCAGAGTCTCCAGCAAGGCCTTCTAGGCTGTAACTGAAGAGAAACCAAGGAGGTTAGATGCTGACAAACTCTTAACCAGTGTCTTTCAGCACGCAGCATGTTCCAGTGTAATGGACAAGGCAGTCACCAGCTGAACTGTGCAGGGCAATGCTGATGTCAGTCTCCAGCATGTTACTGCTCATTGGTCATGGGCAGTCAGCAGTGGAAGGTTTGCTCTTTCCTACTTTTTTTATTTCCTCCTCCTTGAGTGGTACGCAGGGAAAATCTCTCCGAAGATGTTGATATTTCCATAAATTCTCTTTGCTAGGCTTTTATTAGGCTCTGCCTTGGAATAAAGGCTCCCAAATGAAACCCCCCAGTATGCACAGTGCTGCCTGTCCTGGGCCAACACCCCTCCCAGGAAACAAACCCAGCTCTGGGCTGCCTGTAACATTCATCTTTGCAGGCACATCCTCTCAATCTGTTCAGCACTTGCCACTGCACTAAGTTTGGCACTGATGACTTCTCTCTTCCTGCCAAAGTTGTTTTCCTTTTTTAATCTGCTTTTTAAAAATATGATTTTTTAATTCAATTGGCAGTAATAAAAGGTTTGGCCAACCTCTGTAGAGACAGCTGCTGACAGACAAGTGACCTCTACAGAAAGGCACTAATAATGCTCCCCTCTCATCTGCACAGAACACTCCCTCTTTCACACAAGACTGTTTCCATCTGGACTGTCTTAGCCCTGGTATTCTGCTTCTAATCCTCCTGCTTCTCATGCCCAAGCATCTATAAACCAGTGAGGTTAATGTGCAAGTTTTAGCGATCCATCTCCTGGTACATCAGCACAACTCCATGGCTAAGGTTTGATTGGATGCTAGTTTGAAGCAAAGCCTGTCCTGGATATATATCCCAACTTGAGGCTCATCATGACATCTAAGTGGCCAACAAGTTGACATTGTTTTGACAAGCAAGTGAAATAGAAAACAGATTGAAGACTGGGCTGTTTAGTCCTGAGAAGAGAAGGCTGAGAAGGGATCTGATCAATGTCTACAAATGTCTGAGGGGTGGGTATCAACGTGAAGGTACCAGGCTCTTGTTGGTGGTGCCCAGTGATAGGACAAGGAACAACAGGTGTAAGCTGGAAACCAGGAGGTTCCACCTCAGTGTGAGGAGAAACTTCTTTACTGCGAGGGTGACAGGAACAGACTGCCCAGAGAGGTTGTGGAGTCTCCTTCTCTGGAGGCATTCAAAACCTGCCTGGTTGTGATCCTCTGTTAATTGCCCCAGGTGACCCTGCTGTGGCAGAGGGAGTTGGACTTGATGTTCTCCAGAGGTCCCTGCCAAGCCCTAACATCCTCTGACTGTATGACTGTACAGCTTATTTAAACAACAGAAGGAGCTTAAATTGAAGGTAGACTTGCAGAGCAGTGATTAAAGCTCAACGACCCTTCAGAAGCATTAAGTGGCTGATAAATAGGAATCTTCAAAGCAAAAACCAACCAAGAAGATCTAGTCAAATTTCAAGCACTTTTTTTCATGTTAATTAACAAGAAATGAGGCTGAGGCAGTTACAAATTTAACCTGCTTTAGAAAGATTTTGACTCAGCAGTGATTCTAATGCACATCAATAGGAGGTGTTACAAAGCTTATTGTAAAACACTCGCAGAGAGAAATCAATCTCATTTCTCCTGATTATTTAGAGCAGAACAGTAACTTTTTTTAACTTGCATTGCAAAGTGGTAACAATGAGGCACAGAACAGAAGAAAATACAATAAAAGCAAGTAGTTTGCTGTGACACAAGCAGCCCAAAACTGCAAATATTAGCCCATAAAAGAGTTATCAGTGGGTGATGCTGATCTGTAATTTGCTCTGTCAAGTATAAATCTCTGGCAGTAAGAACAAATTAACTTTTTTTCTTTTTACTATCTAGTCTTCAGAAGATTTTAACAGCTTAACAGATTTTAACCAGCAAGAACTGCCAGAGCAAAGCTATAAAGCTATAAAATCTGGCTTCCAAGCAATCTCTGACCTGCCAGCATTAGTTCCAACCTAGGGACAGTCCACAGAAAATGCAAGTTTTAAACGCCTGGAAATATTTTCATCTGTGGCTATTAGATTGGTTTTGCACACCAAGCTTTACATGATTATTGTCTTTGAAGAGCTCTTCTCCTTTACAAAGAGCAAGTCTGCACGAACTCTAATCCTTTATGAGATCCATCCAGAACAAAAGATTTGATTCTTTGGTTGTCACAGTTATTGTTACGATCGTTGCTGCAGTAAAAAAAAAAAAGAACCCCGCACCTTCAAATCACCATGGAATAGAGCAGCTCAAACCAACAGTGCAGCTTCTTTAATGCCCACAGCCAGTGAAAAGCAGCCACCACCTTCACCTGCCCCCCAGTTCAGCAGAGCCATTGCCAAGGCCAACTGCTGGTAAAGCAGACGAAGCAAACACACAAGTGCAGGCTTCAGCCAGAGCAGCAGCGGCAAAGGCGACGCGCGGAAGCTGACAACAGGCTGCTTGCAGTGCTCCTTGGCTGCTGCTGCTGCTGCACACTTACGTATACCATACCTTCTATAAGTAAAGTCAGGGCCCATGGGAATGAACTGCACGCCAGAGGGACACCAGCTCAAGCTGGGGACATCAAAAGAGGCAAAGAAAGGAAAAGGGATGTGATTATTGGGTTGTTACGACACGAGGGGATGTTAAAAGACTCTTGCTCTTCCAGATCTTAAAAAGAAGACCCCAGCCCAACACCAAACTCAAAAATAATGCAGTGGTACTGTGGATTTCTGCCTCCCAGAGTACACCAGAGTGCTCTACGTGACCGAGGTTACCACCAAATGGGTAGCAACACAACCCACGCTTCCCCCAATACGATCCCATCAGCAAGTTCGCAATGCACTGCACAAAACTGCTCCTGGAGAGGAGAGAGGTTCTGGGACAAAGCAAGGCTGAAACACACCAAAGCCAATTTTGCACAGGTCATCACGCACAGCCATTGTGTTAGTAATGATTAGCATTTTTTATGGTACCTCTTAGCCCCATATCAGAAGAAGAATCCATTACAGATATTTAATCTTCCCTGCACACAAGTATTAATAACCTCAGGCTGCACTTGGGTAAAACAAGGAAGGAGTTACATTCTTCAATACTCCACAGCAAAACAGTGGAAAAAAACACCTCAGGTTTGTCTTACTATTAACTTGGGATTAAATCAAGAGCCCTTCAAATAGTGCTTTGACTGGAAAACCTTTCAGCTCCCACAGCCCAAAAGAGCCCCAAGTTGCATCATGAAAGACATTAAGAAATGCAACTATGTTGACTGTTACTTTAAATACTGCTTCTGTTGGATTTTTTCTTCTCTGCCAGCTCATGACACAACTGCAGGTTTTGCAGACAGAAAAACCAATCTTCTTGTCAGCTCTAATAGATAAAGGACCCCTAAATCCTGGAAAAGCTCTCCAGGAAGCATACCTTATCTGAAGGAATTCTGCATCAGCACAGAACTGCCTGTGCAGCACTGCACAAGTCCTGCTCTCTGGCTTGAGATCCATGCAAAGAGAGGTTACATCCAGAGCACCCTTTGCTCAGGCCAGAACAAATCTGAGCATCCCTGGGCCAGGATTTACAAGTGCTAGAAGCCTCAGAGGAAGGTTTAAAGCCACTGACTGCATCATCTCATGGGAAGTCTGTGCGTAGTTTCCACACACAGTACAACACTGGAAACATTAGGGAAGGGTTTGACAGTTGGTGTTCGGTGGTGGAGTTCAGATAATTGCTACTTATTTCATTAAGGATGGTTAATTGGGAGAGGATGTACCTGTGCTTTGCACCCCACAGCTACAAGTGTGCTTCACCAATAACTCTCAGCACAGTACCACAAGCACTTTGCACGGACATGTTCCCTCTCATAGCCTACCACTACTTCCAAGTACTGGATTGTCACTCAACCAAACCACAGTGCCAGATGCAAGTATTAGTGAGGAATGAAGGAACTAAATACCTCCTTGAGCAGGAAGAACCAAGTCCTGGCCCCAGTAAACCCATCTCCNCACTCTTCAGCTTGGGTTCAACCTCCCAGCAGGTCAGTAAACCCTGTCTGGTATAAACTAGAGGGAGGCTGAGCAGGCATCCCAAGGAGGGCATCATGTGTGCTTCCCTTCTCCTAGCCACCTGCTTGTGGCCCCAGGACTATGGGGATTGGTGGCCCCTTGGAGCTGTGCTTACACTGACTCATTTGGAGAAGTCAGGAATTCATGTGGTTGCTTTCCAACTGAGGTAGAGAAGATTGCCCTCATTAAAGAAATTATGCAATATTTACACTAGACAGTGTGCTTCATAAGATGCCTCTGCTCCTGACCATCACCATCACCTGGGGCTCTGGGGTGATGAAAAGCTCAACATGAGCCTGCAGTGTGAGTGCAGCCCAGACAGCAACTGTGTGCTGGGCTGCAGCAAGAGCAGTGTGGGCAGCAGGGAGAGGGAGGGGATTCTGCCCTTTTATTCTGCTCTCCTCAGACCCCATCTGGAGTCCTGTGTACAGTTCTGGAGCCCCCAGCACAAGGAGGACATGGAAGTGTTGGAGCCAGTCCAGAGGAGGCCACCAAGATGCTGAGAGGGCTGCAGCAGCTCTGCTGTGAGGACAGGCTGAGAGATTTGGGGCTCTGCAGCCTGGAGAAGAGAAGGTTTCCAGGAGACCTTGGAGTAGCCTGCCAGAATCCAAAGGAAGGCTGGAGAGGGACTATTGACAAGGTCTTGTAATGACAGGATGAGGAGGAATGGGTTGGAACTGGCAGAGGGGAGATTGAAACTGGATGTTAGGAAGAAGTTCTTTCCAGTGAGGGTGGTGAGACACTGGCACAGGTTGCCCAGGGAGGTTGTGGAGCACTGAAGCACAGAATGTAATCCAAGATCGTATTCTGTGCTTTCTGTGCTCCACAACCTCCCTGAAGGTGTTCAGGACCAGGCTGGATGAGGCCTTGAGTGTCCTGTTCTAGTGGGAAGTGTCCCTGCCTATGGCAGGGGGTTGAAGCTGTATGATTTTCTAGGTCCCTTCCAACCTAAACCATTCTATGATTCTATCTTACAGTGACAATGCCAAACACTAACACTGCAGGAGAGTAGAGGGAGGGAAGGAAAGGAACCATACATTTGAAGCCTAGAAGTGGTGGAATGTCTCAGAGAAGAGAAAAGACCTTTTGGCAAGGGCTGTGGAAACTAGGCTTACAGAATTACAGTCCTGCTGAGGAGCCACCCACAATCTGTTGGCAGCACCATGAAAACTGAAGGAGATCAATGCAAAGCGTGCAAAACCCCTTCAGAGAGGATGCCTTGGGGAAGGGGGATGAACTGCTGCACACATCAGCCTTGTGGGAGAGCAGAAACCATGGGAATTACTTCAGGCTGTTGCTCTGCAGCTGGAGTGAGAGAGGATGATACCAAAAAAAGTTGGGAGGCCAGAAAAAAAACCCAAAACAATTGTAAGAGAGAATGTTTATGAAGGAATTAGCACACATTTCAGATGTGACTTGATGGTTTAGGTTGTCTGCTGGAGGCATTTTCTTTATTCTGTGTATAAGCTCAGGGTTTCAGGGTATTATGGCTCTGACACAGCTCCTGCAGAGAAGCCTGAACAGACAACTGGTATAAGGATGTTCATCTGCACGAGCTGAGAAGGAGGAGCACTGCACTTCTTGGCTTCTCACTACAGGAAGGCCATTGAGGTGCTGGAGCATGTCCAGAGAAGGGCAAGGAGGCTGGTGAAAGGCCTGGAGCACCTGGGCTATGAGGAGGGGCTGAGGGAGCTGGGGGTGTGCAGACTGGAGAAGAGGAGGCTGAAGGGAAACCTCCTTCCTCCTCAGCAAACTACCTCAAGTGANTTACCATTGTATGATTCTATGAAGTGTGTTTACAGACACATGTAACCCCATCCATTCCAAGGGGAGTGAAATCCTGAGTTAACCTGCTGGAGGAGGAGAAGTAGCAAGCTGTGAGAGATGAGAAGAGGTTGACCTGCTGGAGGAGAAGCTTCTCTTTTTTTAGCCTTAAAAAAGGTAAGTGTGGACAGTTTGCTGTGTCAGAAATGAAGTGTCCTATTCTATATGTTAATGGCTAATGCAAAGGTTTCATCTGCATGATGGATGAGGAACTGAGATTTTTCTATGTAGAAGAAAAACAGAGGAAAGGAAAAAAAACACAACAAAACTTTTTTTTTTAAAAAGGAAAATAATTATTAAAAAAAACCCAACCCAAAACAAAAAAACCTTGACCAGCAAAACAGCAAAATGAAAACCATTTCATTCAACCAGCTGCAGATNTCAAGGAGCCGTGGACCTGGTGCTTAGGGACATGGTTTAGTGTTGACTCAAAGTGCTGGGTGGAGGGTTGGACAATCAGAGATTTTCTGTGATTCTTTCTCCAGAGCAGAGGGACACAAATAAAGTGGCTTTGTAGAAGAAAAACAAAAAAGGCAACAACTCATGCTGGTTCTTGTGCCTTCTGAAAACAAACTCTTTAAGAGTCCTCTCCCTGAACTGCACAACACTGCTCGTATGGCTCAATTTCTGGGAGTGATTTATTTTTTTTGGTAATNACAGCAAAATGAAAACCATTTCATTCAACCAGCTGCAGATCTACAGAGGATTCTCTGACTCTGAGATTGTGCCTGATGCAGGAGGGTCACCTGGGGGAGGGGATGCAAGTCTTAGCAGGGGTCTCTGATATGCTCCAAACCCAAATGAAAGATGCTCACAGGTGAACAATTATTTTCATACAGCTTCAAATTCTTACAAAGGGCAAAGGCCAACAAAATGATATCTCAGATTTCTCCAAGTTGTGAACCTGTTTTCCTAGAGAAAATGGCTTGAGCATCTGCTCTGTGGGCCAGAAAAACTGCCCTGGGCCAGGCTGGAGGGGGACAGCAGCCAAGCAGGACACACAGCTCTACCACCAAGGCTTTCTGAGGTACTACAGCTTTACTAACGTGGTAGCATGGAGTTAGTAGACATTCAAATGCAAAACAGTTAATGGTGTTAGTTGGCTTTGTACCTTCTCCTATGAATGGGAGGCTTCTTTATACCATCCCCCAGAACTCGCACTGAACTGAAAAATGAATCATGGAGAGTGGTCAGCAGCTTGAATGGAGAGAAATGAACAAATGGCAGCTGAAGAAATAATATCCCTGACACACCAACAACAAAGGGAGTGAACACAGAAGGAAATCACAACATTAAATGCTAAAGGAAGTAATGAATCTCTTGTTTCCTCCTCTCCCTTCCACAAATAAATCTGTTTGTTGTTTGGTTTTGGGTTTTTTTTTGTTTTTGGTGTACAGAAAGGAGGTTTTCACAGGTATTGACCACGTTGCAAATTAGCTGGTGCCAAAGGCAGGTCAGTTTAAAGTTTAGATAAGGACAAACTATCTGACAGAAGCTTTTAGCAACTGTGATTAAGGCCAGCTCCAGTTCTGCACCACTTCATCCATCAGCAAAAAACGCTGGCATTTCTTTCCTGGGACCTAAAGGTTAAAATCATTGTTGAAAGACAGGCATTTCAGATCTGCTGTGCATGTCAGGAACTAACTGAAGGATGAACATCCTTTTGTGGCAGCCTTGTTACTTTGCTTTGTGTTTTTAACAGCAGAATGCAGACAATGAGGATTATCAGCAAAGTGCATTAAAGGAGGGGAAGTGTCGGGGGGGGGGGGCTGAGGATGTTTTCACATCTTATTTAAAATTATTACATTTATTTGATCTTTCCTGTGAACAAAGCTCCCCCCTCTTACAAAGAGAACACATCTAACCCAAGAAAAGAGCAACTCCCACCATAAAAATGATTTTTTCTCATATCCTCTTTGGGCTCTGTATCAGCAGCTCTGTTCAACCTTGATTTGGCTACCTTTGCCAGTGGGGAGAGACTTTCTGATGTGGATGGAGGGCTGCATCAGGCTGCAAGTCCTTTGCTAGGGCAGAAGGCACCTCTCAGAGCAAACCTGAGCATGGCAGCCAGCCACCCCATTCCTCTTCTCAGCTGTGTAGCTCAGTTCTAATCTCTGGGTTGGTTTTGACAGCAATTTCATTTCATTTGGCTTACTTCCCACTCATTTAATGAGTGCATCATGCTCACCTATGGAGTAAAGGAGCATCACTGGGTGCCCAGAGAAGGAGAGCACTGACAAAGTGGCAGCACAGGTCCTGACCATCAGCATGACAAACCTTGCTGAGGCTTGCACTCCACCTTACTCCACCAAGTTACAATAAAGGCTTTTCCCCTTCAACTGGAAACCAACCTACTGCATGTAAAACACAGCAATAAGCAAACGCTCAAATTTAACTGATTTGTAGGAAAGTCGCTTGTTTGGGCTTCACTTCCTCAGTGTTTGTTGTTGCTTGCTAAGCAACCAGAATCTCAGCAGCCACGTAGGAAAAGAACAAAGGGGAGGAAAAAAAAAAAAACAAACCAAATCACAACAAAACCCCAACACCAAATAATCCAAATTCCTTTGTAAAAGAAACATAAAACCAAACAGGAACCGAATTAGCAGCGGAGACCCATCCAGCTTTTCTTTTCCAATTAACCTATGTGCCAGCCAGCCTTATGTAGCAGCAGCTGCAGCTAACAAACATATGAGAACAATTAGTGTTCCTTTAACTCAAATCTTCTTGCATTTACAATGAATGCATTTGCCCATATCAGAAACAGCCTCCAGAGCCTGACGCAGGAGAACTTAACCCCATCTGTTAAGTGTGAGCAGTAATTTCCAGCTATGCAGTTTAGTACCCTCAGAAATCCTTACACAACAGGTCCTACACTTAAAAATAAATCTCTCTAAATGAGATTAGGAGCTTATGGACTCATTCTGCCATAAATCTGCATGGATACTTTATGCTGACTCTTTTGTAGCTTTAAAAAGATAGGTATCACTCCATTTAAATAGTACCTGGGGACCCCAAATGAAGCCAAGAAAAGGTGGCAGTGGTAAATGACAACAAGACCAACACCAACACCAACAACAAGACCAACACCAACAACAACACCAACAACAACACCAACAACAACACCAACAACAACTACAACCACCACCACCAGCACCACCGCCACCAATAATTATTATGTCTTTCACTATGTTGCCATGTTCCTGATTCTTCCAGCTTTGGCTTTAAAATCTGACAGGTCTGTGACATTCCTTTAGTGATAGGACTGGAGGGAATGGAACCAAGCTAGAAATGGGGAGATTCAGCCTGGATGTTAGGAAGAAGTTCTTCAGCATGAGGGTGGTGAGAGCCTGGCAGGGGTTGCCCAGGGAGGTGTTGGAAGCCTCATCCCTGGAGGTGTTTAAGGCCAGACTGGAGGAGGCTGTGGCCAGCCTGATCTAGTGTGAGGTGTCCCTGCCCATGGCAGGAAGGGTGGAACTGGCTGCTCCTTGTGGTCCCTTCCACCCCTGACTGATGCTATGATTCTATAGCCACAGCTCCTAATATAGGAAAGGATCTTTATACACTTTCAATGGGAAGCTGCTGTTCCTCACTGGATAATCCAAATGGGTCAGTCAAAACTTGCCAAGAAGCCACTGTAAGTGGACAGCTTTAACGTAGTGATATCACCAAATGCAATGGCTCTGGTTATCTCAGCAGCAGATCTCTGGTTGAGAAGGTGGAAGCAGGCAGCCTGCAGAGCAGCTGTATGTTTGCAGCCTGTGTAAACTGGATGGATGGGAGGATACAGCACCCTAACCCTGCTAAAACAACTGTCCACTCCTGATCTGAAAGCATAAAAAGGCATGAAAAACGTTGGGCAAACCTCCATGAGTTTCAGGAACATTCAGGTTTTGATCCCTAGCCCCAGATAGCCCAGATGCTGAACGCTGCAGAGCACAGGGAACCTTAGACCAACTGTGTGCACCTTCCTTCATCTTTCTCTCCACTGAGATGTGGGGCTGAGCACCCTTAGTGACTGAGGCAGCTGGGGATGTTTAGTTTGAGGAAGAGGAGGCTGAGGGCAGACCTCATTGCTGTCTACAGCTACCTGAAGGGACATTGTGGAGAGGCTGCTGCTGGGCTCTTCTCACAGGTAACCAGAGACAGAACAAGGGGGAATGGCCTCAAGCTGAGGCTGGGGACGTTTAGATTGGACATTAGGAAAAAGCTTTTCATGGAGACAGTGGTCAGGGAGTGGCATGAACTGCCCAGGGAGGTGGTGGAGTCCCCCAGCCTGGCTGTGTTTCAGGGTGGTTTGGATGTGGTGCTTGGGGCTATGGTTTAAGGTGAATCTTGTAGAGTAGGGTTCTAGGTTGGACTTGGTCTTTTCCAACCTGGATGTTTCTGTGAGTCTCAGAGTCACTTGGCACCACCATCTACACACTCACATAGCTGTTATACCTCTCCCTCTTGTATCTTATGAAAGAATAAATGGCAAAAGGATGCTTTTGAACCTTCCTGGTCAGCACTGGGGACATTGGTGACTAGCTAGCTGGGACTTACTGTCCATGAGAGACTGAGGTGGAATCCACTCTGTGAAAAACTCACTCATCTCACCACTATGAGGAGCCTCCACCACACCTTTTGTTAAATCCCTGCTGCTCCTGCTATCTCCTAATGCAATCAGAGCCATCACCGTCATGTTTATTTCATGGCCAATGAGATTTAACACTCCAATGACTCCTTTAATCAAGCTCCTCATACAGGAAGGGCTGGTGACAGTTCAAACAGAAGACCTGTCCCAAGGTAATTTCATTTGCTCCAGCATACTGTAGGCATTAAGTACTTCAATATTGAAAGCTAATTTAAATCCCCCCCTAGAACATACATTAGGAGATTGTCTTCACCTCTCTGAGTGAAAAACAAATCATTGCGAGTGACATCCTCAGTTTTCTGTTTTATCACAGAGACTAAAGCTTAAAAATAAAAAAAAACAAAACCCAAGCCTGAGTGAGTGGAAAGTAAATAAAAGCAATTCCACACTGACCTCCTCTGATTTATTTCTGCCTCGTTGGTGGCATTCTTCCCTGGCCCCCAGCTGTGCCGACGGAAGGGTGAGAGCGGCCGCATGGAGTTCCGTAAGACAGAGGAGTGAGTGGGCACATCTGTGATGCTGTCCAGCTCCTCTTCCTTCTCTCCTCCCTCTGCAGCCACCATGTTGGTGCAGCTGCCATCCAGGCTGTGCCTGTCCCTGGGCTGGACAAAGCTGACCGTTGGTGGGAAAGGAAGGGATGTGTCGCTGCCTAGGGATGAGTTCCTCTCCAGGGACATGGTGTCATCCGCAGAGGAACTGGAGCTGGTGATGTCACAAGCAGACTGCTCCTCTTCAGGC
Source organism: Ramphastos sulfuratus (assembly GCA_013399055.1). Lineage (NCBI taxonomy): Eukaryota > Metazoa > Chordata > Aves > Piciformes > Ramphastidae > Ramphastos > Ramphastos sulfuratus. Next base: position 7,888 of record WBNM01008995.1, on the reverse strand, counting down.
TGCTGTGGGTAAGAAAAATTGAAAAGAGATTAAAAGAGAGTCATAGACTGGTTCCAATTGGAAAGGGCCTTCAAAGATCATCTATTTCAGCTCCCTTGCTGTGGGCAGGGTCACCATTCATCAGATCAGGTTTCTTCTCAATGTCCTGTCCACTCTGACCTCGAACACTTCCAGGGAAATGAAGCCTTGCTCCAATCCCACATTTCACCCTGCACAGCAAATCCTGCTCCTCTCACCAGTTCTGACTAAATCTGTAATTGGTCAGGGTGCCATAAAAGTGCCAAAGGTTCTCAGAGAACAATTAATGGGGAGCCGGACCATCCTGACTTCTGAGGACAAACTCCAGCCTCTCCTGTGGGACCCAGGATGGGTTTGTAGCTCTCAGCCACGAGACCTCAAGGGCAACACAGTGTTCCACTGCATCAGGCAGCACAAAAGGGTCAATTATTCAACAGCAGAAAACAGACAGGAAAAATGAAAGCCCTGATCCTTGTCCTCCTCTACTTTCCATTCAGCAGGAAGTTAATGCCAGGGTTTGCAGCATTTTTCAAACCCAAGTGCAATTGAAAAATACTGTTCCACAGGATCAGTCACCCTGTATTACAGCTCCTCCAGTCACACTGCAATTTTTTTGGTTCAGTTTGCTCCAAAAGCAATAAAGTGGAAGCCAAAGTGGTTCTCTTTGGCCCAAGGCCACATGCTGACCATACAGCCCCCAGCGTGTGGATTCTGTGCTCCCCACGGCAAGCATAAAATAACAACCCCCAAGCATCTCTCTGACATCACCTTCAGCACAAACTGGTGTTTGCCCCGAGGGACAGACATGGGAAGTTTCCATTTATTCTCCTGCAGAGCCCTGTGCTGTATCATTAAAAATAGTAATAGGCAGAATAATCTGCCAGCCCATGTACAACAGGCTGCTTGGCAAAGCCACCGTCCGTAACCGGCGTCGAAGAGCTGCCTCGGGGGGGCTCAGACCAAGCTGAGCTCAAGGAGCTGCAGGCTGTCAGCTCTCATCTGGTGAGATGACAACTGGCCACAAGGCCCTGTTATTAGAAAGGAGAGATGGGCATTGAAACCCATGCAGGGCAGGATGAACAGGAGTGGTGCTGCCCCATGACAGTCCTCACCTCACATCCCACTGCCCTGACTCCTTTCAAGCACAACTGTGAAATGTTTCACTTTTGCTTTTCTGTGCTTTGGTTTTTTGGTTGGTTGGGTTTTGTTGTTTTGGGTTGAAGTTTATTGTTGTTTGGTGGTGGGGATTTGTTTGATTGATTTTTTTTTTTTGTTTGCTGTTGGTTCTTTCCTCTCCTCTCCCCTTCCTTTCCTCTCCCCCTTCCCCTTTCCCCTCCTTTCCTTTCCCCTTTCCCCTCTCCTCTCCTCTCCCTTTTCCTTTCCCCTCTCCCCTCCTCTCCCTTTTCCTTTCCCCTCTCCCCTCCTCTCCCTTTTCCTTTCCCCTCTCCCCTCCTCTCCCTTTTCCTTTCCCCTCTCCCCTCCTCTCCCTTTTCCTTTCCCCTCTCCCCTCCTCTCCCTTTTCCTTTCCCCTCTCCCCTCCTCTCCCTTTTCCTTTCCCCTCTCCCCTCCTCTCCCTTTTCCTTTCCCCTCTCCCCTCCTCTCCCTTTTCCTTTCCCCTCTCCCCTCCTCTCCCTTTTCCTTTCCCCTCTCCCCTCCTCTCCCTTTTCCTTTCCCCTCTCCCCTCCTCTCCCTTTTCCTTTCCCCTCTCCCCTCCTCTCCCTTTTCCTTTCCCCTCTCCCCTCCTCTCCCTTTTCCTTTCCCCTCTCCCCTCCTCTCCCTTTTCCTTTCCCCTCTCCCCTCCTCTCCCTTTTCCTTTCCCCTCTCCCCTCCTCTCCCTTTTCCTTTCCCCTCTCCCCTCCTCTCCCTTTTCCTTTCCCCTCTCCCCTCCTCTCCCTTTTCCTTTCCCCTCTCCCCTCCTCTCCCTTTTCCTTTCCCCTCTCCCCTCCTCTCCCTTTTCCTTTCCCCTCTCCCCTCCTCTCCCTTTTCCTTTCCCCTCTCCCCTCCTCTCCCTTTTCCTTTCCCCTCTCCCCTCCTCTCCCTTTTCCTTTCCCCTCTCCCCTCCTCTCCCTTTTCCTTTCCCCTCTCCCCTCCTCTCCCTTTTCCTTTCCCCTCTCCCCTCCTCTCCCTTTTCCTTTCCCCTCTCCCCTCCTCTCCCTTTTCCTTTCCCCTCTCCCCTCCTCTCCCTTTTCCTTTCCCCTCTCCCCTCCTCTCCCTTTTCCTTTCCCCTCTCCCCTCCTCTCCCTTTTCCTTTCCCCTCTCCCCTCCTCTCCCTTTTCCTTTCCCCTCTCCCCTCCTCTCCCTTTTCCTTTCCCCTCTCCCCTCCTCTCCCTTTTCCTTTCCCCTCTCCCCTCCTCTCCCTTTTCCTTTCCCCTCTCCCCTCCTCTCCCTTTTCCTTTCCCCTCTCCCCTCCTCTCCCTTTTCCTTTCCTTTGCCCTTTCCTCTTCTGTCCCTTTTGCGTTCCTTTCCCCTTTCCTCCTTCCCTTTTCCTTTCCCTTCCACTTTCCTTTTCCTTTCTTTCTTTCCCCCCACCCCCAACAATGTAACCTGAAAGCTTCTTACTAAATTGAATAAAAAGAAATGGAGATGTTCCTAAAGTATCCCAATCAACTATTTCACTATTTAGAGGGAAATCTTGTTTCAAATGTGGCAATTTTTCATTCTTATTTCAGTTTAACAGGTAGACAATAATGTTCTGAAGGTTGCTCAAATGCTGCAATGCTCTCACACCATTTCCCCTCTCCCATCCATCAAAAAAAAAAAAAATGGGGGGAGGGAAGGCATCCATAGCACACCTTTTAAATACACAAATATTAAAAAAAACCCTACTGAAAAATATTAACCCTCCAGAAGCATTCATTTTATGGTTAGAAATACCAACTCGAAATGGTGGATCTGTGTAAATACTTTGATGGCACACTTAGAAAGTACTGGATTTGACACATTTAAATATGAATTGCAGGTTAAGCCAAGCCAGGAGTGAAATGGATGTCCTGTGAAGTTTCTGATGATATTTGGTATTAGTCAAGATAATCTGTGAGTCATGATGAGAGCTTGACTCAATTGCTTCAATCCAGACAAATTAAGCAGTCATTCTGTGGGTGATGCTCCTTCAGCAGAGGAAGCAGCCTGCTTTGATTTGCTGAGACATCTCACAGCAAAACACTGTTAGATGTTGTGGCTGCACAGCAGAAAGAGAGAGGAACAAGCCACTGGTTGGGCAGTGCAAGGATGGGACAGTTTGGAAACGTTAACTTGGGATGCAAATCTAGCACCAGGAGTGCAGAACACCAAATTGTATAGGGAGGAATTGGAGTAAGCTGCTGAGGGACTTTTTAGGGTGTCAGGTAGTGACAGGACATGGGGGATTGGAGCCAAGCTAGAGGAGGGCAGATTTAGATTAGATGTTGAGAGATTAGATTAGATTAGATTTAGATGTTGAGAGAAGTTCTTCAGCATCAGGTTGTTGAGACATTGGAATAGGTTGCCCAGAGAGGTGGTGGAAGCCTCATCCCTAGATGCTTTTAAGGCCAGGCTGGATGTGGCTCTGGACAACCTGCTCTAGTGTGAGGTGTCCCTGTCCATACCAGGGGGGTTGGAACTGGATGATCCTTGAGGTCCCTTCCAACCCCGACAAATCTATGATTCTGTGAGTAGAAAGAGGCATTTATTACTTCCCAGGTGAGAATACTGCTTCAGATTAAAATGCAGAATGAAAACTGCATCCTTAGCAGGGAATATTTAAGTTTTCTCCTGTCACACTGCAGTTCAAAGTGATATTTGAAAACCAGGATACATATATTGGGTCTGTTTTTACCCCTACATCATCAGATTGACTACAGAACACATTAAACAATTCCCTTGAACCTGTGACCCTCTAAAAGCATTCCATGTTGATTTAAATATATTTAGCTTTTTAAAAAACGAAGCCAAATAGTTAATATGAAAGTCCTGGACTCTGCCTGCAAGCTGCCAAGTGTGGCTGACACATCTAAGAAATATCTATATTGCAGCCACCTCTGCAAAGAATTAGCTGCCTGTCCAAGTGCCAGTTAATATGCATTGCTCTTTAATCCTATTTGAGTAAGAAAATACAGCTTGCAGATTAAAAAATGGTTCTCTAGGCTGTTCTTTTCCTAGAAGAAAAATGGAAACATTAAATAAATATTCATCTTCTTCAAGTCAGACTTGCTGCATTGCACCTTGATGAATTCAAGTCTTAACTGTGAGCAGGAAACTCATGGCTGTGAAGAGCCTTTTCAGCCATGGGTTGATGGGCATTTTCTTTGCTCTCAAAAACTCCTCTTGGTGAGGAGCTCGCAAGAAAAAAAAAAGATAAGGCATAAAAAATGAGTTTTCTGAGCAAGAATGTGCCTACTTCTTCATGAATAGGGATAAGAGCACTGTGTTGGTGGGGGGATACAAGATAACCTCTTCAACTAAATCCCTCCCTCTGTAGGAGGTCTTGTTAAGTGGAATTAAAATGTCCTTTCCATCATTTTGGTGATGGCAACACACAAATCATAGAATCATAGAATGGGAAGGTTGGAAGGGACCTCAAGGATCATCCAGTTCCAACCCCCTGCCATAGGCAGGGACACCTCCCACTAGAACAGGTCACTCAAAGCCTCATCCTCCCTGGAGGTGTTCAAGGCCAGGTTGGGAGCAGCCACAACCTCCCTGGGCAACCTGTGCCAGTGTCTCACCACCCTCACTGCAAACAACTTCCTCCTAACATCCAGTCTAAACCAGCAGAGTCTAGTAGAGCTTTTTATTCCCTCAAATTAATCTCAATAACTAAATATCATATTTTTGTATGATTTGGAGTAAAAGAGTCTTTGCCTTTTCGTTCCTCTGGGTGTGTTCTTCCTTTCCCTGGTAGTTGGGGCTGTGTTTGTATTTATTTAAGAGAAACAATCATTTTGAACAGCAGCAAAAATCACAGAATGGTTTAGGTTGGAAGGAACCTCATCCCTGGAGGTGTTTAAGGCCAGGCTGGGTGAGGCTGTGGCCAGCCTGATCTAGTGTGAGGTGTCCCTGCCAATGGCAGGGGGGTTGGAACTGGATGATCCTTGTGGTCCCTTCCAACCCTGACTGATTCTGGGATTCTAAGTATAGAATTATAGAATGGTAAGGTTGGAAAGGACCTCAAAGATCATCCAGTTACAACCCCTGCCATAGGCAAGGACACCTCCCACTAGCACAGGTCATTCAAGGCCTCGTCCAACCTGGCCTTGGACACCTCCAGGGAGGTTGTGGAGGACAGAATCACCCAACGTGATCAAAGATCATGTTGGGTGATTCTGTCCTCCACAACCTCCCTGGGCAACCTGTGCCAGTGTCTCACCACCCTCACTGCAAACAACTTCCTCCTAAAATCCCATTTCAATATCCTCTCTGCCAGTTCAAACCCATCACACAGCAAACCAAAACGAGGGTAGAATTTAAACCAAAAGTCCAAGAGAGTTGAGCTGCAGCCTCTTTGACAATCATCTGTGGGATCATGACTTCCCAAGGGCCTTCTGTCTGACTCATTTCCCAAGAGGCACATCAAAAAGACTTCCCAGTAAGGCTGAATTTCAGTGGCAGGTTAAAAGTTAAGCTGAGCAAAGCGTATGGGCTACGCCCCAGGAAGCTGCCAGATGATTGTGAGAAATGACCTTATGCAGCATTCATCATTCCAGGAGGAGGGTGTTGCAAAGCCTGCCCAGATGGCTGGCTGAGACACAGAAGGAAAAGCAGGATGACAAGGACATGGAAATGAAGCACTGACGCAAAACCTTTTGCTGAAGCCTCAGACCTTGCTTTGGAAGTGATCTCTGCATTTCACTGAGAGCCTCTAAAGCCTGAACACAACAAGTCATCTTTTAGTGCTGAAGCTCCCTGGGACTGGCAGCTCACTACATGCCTTTCAGAGTATGAGGAAATAAAAGTCAGGAGGAGATAAGTATGGGGCACCCTGGGGTGTTAGGAACAAGTGAAGGGTGATGAGGGTGATGGAACATTGGAACAGGTTGCCCAGGGAGGTGGTTGAAGTCTCACCCNGCCCAGGGAGGTTGTGGCTGCTCCCTCCCTGGAGGTGTTCAAGGCCAGGTTGGAGGAGGCCTTGAGTGACCTGTGCTAGTGGGAGGTGTCCCTGCCTATGGCAGGGGGTTGGAACTAGATGATCTTTGAGGTTACTTCCAACCTTACCATTCTATATGCAAGGAGAGGCTTGACAGGGCCCTGGGCAACCTGACCTAGCTGAAGATGCCCCTGCTGACTGCAAGAGGGGGTTGGACTGGATGACCTCTAGAAGTCTCTTCCAACCCAACCCATTCTATGACACAGCAAGGAAATGGCAAGGAGATCAAAGACCAGGGACAGTTTAAGGTACCTGCAGATTTTGTGACCCTGCAGACTCCAGTTCTCACGGTCCTGGGTCAGAACCACAGCTTCAATTCTATGAATTTCCAGTGCTGTCTATGGGAATAGCCCAAAGCCCCTGGGCAGCCAATGGCTTGCTCTTCCTACAGGTCTATTCATGTATTAACACAGTTCAACAAGGAGTGGAGTGATTTATACAACAAAAACCCAGTTCAGACAAAATTCTGCTCTTGCTCCATCCAAAGAGCAAACAAGAACAGGACAAACAATAATGACGCTGAAAAGTTTGAGATCCTCTTTTTGTTCATAAACATGTTCTTTCTTTCCAGTTTGATATGGAAATTGTACTATTTAATAGGCTTCTAACTGGCCACTGTGCTTAAAATATTTGTCAGATGACAGCTTACAGCCAGCTCTCGTTTCAGTGGCTATTAAAAAGCTCTACAAGTTGTGTTTTTACCACTTGGGCTCAGTAGCCTAGAACCAACAAAAAAATTCAATTAAGGAACAAGCTCACAAAACTAAACTAATGTCTCTGGTCCTTCCAGATTAACTATAGAAATGATTCCTCTATTCTGAGGAAGGAGACAAGGAATCAAGTTAGTCAGCAAAGCAAAGGCAAAAGAACATGACTGAGGTTGAGATTAGCTTTGAATAACTTCCTAAACTCAACTCAGAAACCTTTTGAACCCACTTATAAACAGAGTCTGCAATTCATTGCATGATGAGAACAATGCAAAGGCTGCCAAATTAAGATATTCCCTTTCTACAAAGCAAATAATTTCCTCCCCTTGCCCACTTTCCACTGGCAATTGAAGATCTGCTTTCTCCAACACCTCCTCCTTTTCCCTGCAGCATCACTACCACATTGCTCTGCCTATTCTATTTATTTTTTCTTTCTTGCATTTGGAGAAGAAAACTTTCCACATAAGGGAGAAAGTTAAAATTCTATGGAACTTGTGTTCCCAAGCACTCTGCTCTCACACATCCATAGAGCATTAAATCAGGCTCCAATGGCAGCTGGCTGTCCTAACTGGTACCATTCTGCACAACAAAACTGAAGACTGATTCTGTTCTGATAAAACAGCCTCAGAGTCCCACAGACCAGGGTCCTGCATCACTTCAAGTGTCAGATGGGAAAGGGTGAGGCTGGTGAGCTCTGTGCCCTGCCACGTGCACTGAGGATGACTCTGCTGTTCATTTATAGCAGATGAGGTCACTTAGCCTGGGCTGTGGTGTTTCCCGTCCCGGTGGAAAACACTCACCACCATCTGATTTGATTAAAGCAAACAGAATTCTGTTTCATTAAATGTATTTCCCTGAAAACAAGGCCAAAAGCTTCTCTGAAAGTTTTGTTTTTCAGAGCAGGCACCATGCCTGCTCAAACAGGTGCACTGGAGCTGACTGTGAGCATGAGCTGAAGGAGCAGAGACCAAGATGATGGCAGCTCTAAGGAAGGTTCACAATCCCCTAACATTCTACATTCACAGACTCATAGATTCATAGA